>JACBXF010000142.1:1172307-1203272 GCA_014183025.1 Harringtonia lauricola | reverse complement strand
CCCTCTCTCTCTCTCTCCCTAACTGGTCAGGGCGTTCCTCTCGGCTTCGAGCCGCATTGTCGTCGTGTGCTCGGCGCGCAGCGCGGGAAAAAAGGTGACGGGCACAACAAGCCGGCTGCTGGAGGTGTTCCGACAGCTGCAGCTGCTGGCCGAAGCAACGGCCAACAGCGACGAGCCGGCACAGGTGGAGCTGGTGGCGGCGGCGCAGCAGCTGATCCAGGACATCAGCAGCGAGCACGTGCTGGCGGCGGAGGCGGCGGTGCGCGACCCGGAGCTGCGGGCGGCACTGCGCGGCGAGATCGAGGCGGAATGCCAGGAGCTGGCCGAGTACGTGGCGGCGACGAAGCGGTTCAACCTCGAGGTCAACTCGCGGTCCAAGGACCGGGTGGTCAGCTTTGGCGAGAAGCTGAGCTGCCGCTTCATGACGTACGTGCTGCGCGACCACCAGGTCGAGGCCGAGTACGTCGATCTCACCGACTCGCTGCACACGGGCGGCACGAGCAGCAGCAGCCTCAACCTGCACGGGGCGGCTGCCAGCGCGGGAGACGGCGCGAACCACAACCACAGCCGCAGCCGCAGCCACAGCCACGACCGCATCGATGCGGCGTTTTACCGCGAGGCGGCGGCGGTGTTCCGCAAGAAGATTGCGGCGTGCGGCGACCGGGTGCCGGTGGTGACGGGGTTCTTTGGCAACGTGCCCGGCAGCCTGGTGGACGGCGACGTGGGCCGGGGCTACACGGACCTGTGCGCGGCGCTGGTGGCGGTGGGGCTGCAGGCGCAGGAGCTGCAGGTGTGGAAGGAGGTGGACGGCATCTTCACGGCCGACCCGAGCAAGGTGCCGACGGCGCGGCTGATCCCGTCGATCACGCCGTCGGAGGCGGCGGAGCTGACCTTTTACGGGTCCGAGGTCATCCACCACCTGACCATGGACCAGGTGGTGAAGGCGGTGCCGCCGATCCCGGTGCGCATCAAGAACGTCAAGAACCCGCGCGGCGACGGCACCATTGTGCTGCCAGACCCGGTGCGGGCGCCCGGGCAGCAGCTGCAGCGCGGCGGCGGCGGGCGGCAGCGGCGACGACGGGCGCCCGCTGACCAGGTCAAAACGGCGACAGCAACGACGAACCGCACGCCGCAGCGGCCGACGGCGGTGACGATCAAGGACCGGATCTCGGTGCTCAACATCCACTCGAACAAGCGATCGCTGGCGCACGGGTTTGTGGCGCGGGTGTTTTCGATCCTGGACGAGCACCAGATCTCGGTGGACCTGATCGCGACGAGCGAGGTGCACGTGTCGATGGCGATCCACGCGCCGGACGTGGAGCCGGGCCCCGACGGCAGCGGCACGGGCGACAGCGACCTGGAGCAGGCGCGCGAGGCCCTGGGCGCCCTGGGCGACGTGAGCCTGCTGCACGGCATGGCCATCCTGAGCCTGGTGGGCGCCGACATGAAGAACATGATTGGCGTTGCCGGCAAGATGTTTTCGACGCTGGGCGAGCACGACATCAACATTGAGATGATTTCTCAGGGTGCGTTTTTTCTTTTTTTTTTTCTTTTTTTTCTGTCAGTCGTCTAACCAAACAGGCGCCAGCGAGATCAACATCTCGTGTGTGATCGATGCCCTGGACGCCACGCGGGCGATGAACGTGCTGCACACGAATCTGTTTACATTTTTGGAGTAGTCTGTCTATCGGAGGTGGTGGTTTCTGCATTTAGGCGGCATGGCGGTGTCATAGATGCGATCTGGATTAGAATAGGCGTCTGGTTTAGAAGTCTCATACACGTGACTTTTTTGACTCATTTCTTCCCCTTTTTCCGCTTCTTGCCGCCGCCGCCGCCGCCGCCGCCGCCACCGCCCGGCGCCTTTTCCACCTTGACGGAGCCGGCGCCGCCGGCCAGGGCCAGGGTCTCTTCCTCCTTGACCAGGCCGCCCTGCATGGAGGCAGCGGCGGCCTCGCGCCGGGCCCGGCCGCCCTTTTTGCCCTTGGGCGGCCGGTAGGAGCTGCGGTCGCGGAGCGGCAGCCAGCGCTCGGGATCCGGCGTCTTGGCCGCGTCAAACGTGCGCGCGCCGCTGCTGTCGCTGGCGGCCTGGGCCTGCAGCCGCCGCGCCTGGCGGGAGAGCGTTGTTGTTGTTGTCGGTGGCGGTGCTGCCAATGCCGTCTTGGCCTTTTTCGTCGGCTGAGCAGCGGCATCACTTTCTAGCTGGGCCGGCCGCTTCTTTTTTTTTTCAACTGTTGTCGCCGCCGACGGCAGCACGGCCACGCCGCCCTGCAGCAGCGCGGCCACGTCGACACCGCGCACCAGCTCGTCCACGGGCGTCAGCGACGCGGCCAGCGCCGCGCTGTCGGCGTCGGCCGGTGCCGCCGCCACCAGCCCGGCCGCGGCCAGGCGGTCGTGCGGGTCGGCCGCGTGCAGCTGGGCAAACGCCGCCGCCGCCGCCGCCTGGTCTGCCGGGGCCGGCGACCGCAGCAGCTCGATGCCGGCGGCCCGCAGCAGCGAGGGAGGTGCCGCTGCTGCTGCAGACAGACTTGTCTGCCAATGGGCGACGGCGCGGGCCAGCTCCGACCGCACGGCGGCGTGGCGGCCCTGGCGCTTGTAGAGGGCGACGGCGAGGGCGACGAGGCCGGGGGCGAAGCGCAGGTCGCGGGCGGGCGTCGTGGGCGCGTCGGCGCGGTCGATGCGGGCGAAAAAGGCCTCGAGCAGCGACAGCGCGGCCTCGGGGTTGTGGGCCTGCAGGTGCAGCTGGACGACGGTGAGCAGCAGGCCGACGTCGTCGGGGCGGCGGGCCAGCAGCGGCTGCAGGCGGCGCAGGGCGGCGGTGCCGGTCTGCATCTCGGCCTGGGCGGCGGCGTGCAGGACGCCGTAATCAACGAGGTCCGCATCAGCCGGAGAGGCTGTCCGCGCCTGCACGCCCTTGAACTTGAAGCACTGCAGCTCGACGGCGAGCTGGTTGCGCCGCAGAATGCGCGCCTGGTGCGCAAACACGCGGTCGTTGCCCGCGGCCGGCGGCGGCACCGCGCTGATCTGCCGCTGGACCGCATACGGGTTGGCCGGCACCCCCGAAAAGAGTGCGGTCACGACGGCGTTGGTCTGCGCCACCGCCCGCGTCGATCCTTCTTCCACCGCCGCCAGGTCCACCGCCGCCTGCCGCGCCGCCGCCGCCTCGCGCTGGCCCAGCCGCAGCTGCGCGTACGCCTGCTGGGCCAGGATCGGCTGCAGCTCCGCCCGCTTGTCTGCCTCGGCCAGCTCCTCCGACGCCTCGCACAGCTGCTGCGCCCGCCGCAGCAGCACCGCCGCCCGCTGCGCGTCGCCGCCCGCCAGCGCCCCGCAGCCGGCATTGTACGCCGTCTCAAACGCCTCGAGGTCGTTCCGGTCGGTCGCGGCTGCATCACCGCCAGACGCCCCCCCCCACAGCTGCTGCGCCCGCGTCGCCAGCGCGTTGACCCGCACGTCCAGCGTCTCGCTGCCCGCGCTGCCGGCCGTCTCTGCGTCTCCTGCCAGCCGGGCGTACAGCGCCGCCGCCCGCGCAAAGCCCTCCGCCCGGTACGCCGCCTGCGCCGCAATGTGCGCCAGCGCCCGGCTGCTGTCGCCGTCCTCCAGCAGCGCTTCCGCCGCCGCGAGCTCGCCCGTCTTGTACAGCGCGTAGGCCCGCTCCACCACGCACCGCGCCGCCAGCGCGTCGCCGCCCTCGGCCACCGCCCGCAGCGCGTCCTCGAACCGGTCCAGCTTCAGCAGCGCCACCACCTTGGTGTGCTGCGCCGTCAGCAGCTCGGCTCCCCCGGCCGCCTTGCTGCTCCGGATCGCTGCATTGGCCACCTTGAGCGCTTCGTCGTGGTCCTCGATCGTCGTGCCGCGCAGCAGCGCGTTGAGGTTGCTGACTGCCGCCGCCATGATGCGAGAGAGGAAGATAAAGTCGAGGGCGCCGTGTTCAGAAAAGCCCCCGTTGCCGATATCCCATCGTATGTGGTCGTCTGCTGTCGAGAATGGCCTCAACCTCGTAGTAAATCGAGAGGGGCAAAGTGTGGGGCGTTGCATTTTTTAATTTTTTGGTGACAAAGCCAGGGCTTGATCTTTTTGTGGGGCCATCTCATACTATGTAAGATGCTACATTCCTTCCTACGTCGAACGCATAAAGCTCCAGAAACCCTTCTTCTTCTCTGCCGGAACCCCAAACGGCCGCACGGGATACGTCGGACGCACATTGTATGCCTCCGCACCCCAGCCGTCCCCGCCATCCCCGTCGTAGCGGCCCGGACGTCTGGGCCACTTGCTCTCGGGAATCTCCCCCAGCTTGGTGCTGCCAGACGACGAGGACCCCGTGGACGTGTGCTTGTGCCGAGAGTGGTGCCTGCGCCGCTTCTCGCCGCTGTCTGGCCGCGGCTGCTGCCTCGCGTGCCCTCTGTCGCCCTGCGTCTCTTGTGTCGGCTGTGACTGTAGTTGTGTGTGCGAGCGACCCGCGCTGCGATGATGGTGCCGCTGGGACGTGCTTGACCGGCTCGTCCGGCTCGTCCGGCTCGTCCGGCTGTGCGCCATGCTGTGCGCCCTGCTGCCGCTGCTCTCCAGACGCACAGCGAGATCGTCCATGGCCTGGATGGCGTCCACCCGGGACGCATTGGACAGAGCCCGCAGCGCATCGTAGTCCAGCCGCGGCCGCTGCCGCCCGTCCTGCGTGCCGCGTCCGCTCAGCAGCCGAGCCAGCGCGTCGGCCAGCCGCTGCACCACGCGGCGGAGCGCAGAGCGCGATCGGTCTGTTGCGTCAGCAGATGAGACGAGAAGCGAGGAGACGCTGGGGAGAAAAACAGCCCACCATCTCCCTTCTGCAGCCCGCTGCCTGCCTCGCTCAGGCGCGATGTGTATGCCTGCCGCACCTTGGCCCGGTCGGACCGCAGCGACCGGCTGAGAACAGACTGCCGCCCGGAGTCGCTGCTGCGGCTGTTGCCGCCGCCGCTGCCATCGCCCTTGCCGGACCGCCCAAAGGCGTGCAGCAGCGTCAGGCATTTGGTGTACGTCTCCAGCAGCGCCTGGACGCTGTCGCCAAAGCCCATTGTCGCTGTCTCCAGGCGCAGAATCACCAGGCACAGAATCGCCTCGCGTCTTGAACCAAATCTCAGCCGCCGAAAAAGAGCCAATCAGACGCCAAAACAGCCCCTGGCCTCGACACGGCAGGATGCATCGCCTCGACGAATCAGAACCGACACGCGCACAGCGCAGACAGGAGCACGCCATGGGCTTGTGCGACCGCCCGCTGGTCGTTCCTGCGTTTCCGGCCTCGCTTGGATTCAGCTGCTATCAGTGCGCCAGGGCCTGCAGACGGGGGGGGGGGGGGGGGGGGGGCCTTCCAATGCCAGCCATCACATCTGGATCGGCTTTTCCCTGCACTTTCTTCTTTCACATACAACCCAACCTGCTCCCATCTTGCAGCCCCAGGCCGTATTCGGACACTGCAAGCGCTTTCTTTTCTTTTTTCTCTTCTTGTCTTATCTAACCGAGCACCACAGTGTCTTCCCACTGCTCCTTTTTGACCGCTGCAACGAGTGCATGGGATGACGGCACGGGGTGATGCTGTCGCGCCTTGTCAGCTGAGCTGTGCCATCGGGCGAGACGCCCCAAAGCAGAATGTGCTCATACTCTGTTATTTGTATTATTTGTATTATCATATGGGGGGGTCATCGCTGTGGCCCAATCGCACTCCCCGATAGACCCTTTTTCCCCTTCTCATCTCCATCTTTCGGGGAACCTGGAAAGCGTTTCCGGGAAGCCCACGCGGGATGGCAGCAAAATGGAGCAAAATGGATCAAAATGGATCAAAATGGATCAAAATGGATCATGCGTGAGATGGCCTTTTCCACCCGGTTCTTTTTCAGCTCAGCCTCCTCCGTTCTTCCTCGTTCATTTCGTCCCCTGCTTCCTCGCTTCCTCTTCGCCGCCTTGGCAGCCAGCTCGCTTGCCGACCTGTCCGTTTCCCGCGCCGTCACCACCTGCGGCACAATGCTCGCTTGCCTATTCCACAGGTGCGATAAGGTGCAAGCAAGACACGTGTACAGAGCCATATGCCGTATTTACACCTGCTACTTATTCCATGTCTCGGCCAGCCAATGGTGCGCCGCAGTCATCTGCGTGCCTCTTGAACAGGACATGTAAAAAACCGCCGAGTGACGGCCGGCATGTTCCGCATAAGCAGGTGCCGTCGCCTGGAAAAAGGAAATGATTGCCATCGATCATGCACGCATACCCTTCTGGCCACCGCCGAGCCCTCCCCAGCGCCAGCTCGCAGTGCCCTAAAACCCCTCCAAGAACGGGGCCTGACCGTTACGCATTCCCGCGTAAGCAGCCGCCAGCACCGTCTCTGATGTGACCAGTCACACCGTTGGGTCAGTTCAGGCTGTCCTGAGGCACGGATTGGCCCCGTGCGGCGCAGGGGCGCCAGAGGGGGGATCTGACGAGTCGTCGCACTTTGCCAGCCAGTTTGTCGGCCAGCCAGCCAGCCATTCTCTCAATAACGAACCGAATTGTCCCCCTCCTTCATCGTTCTCTTCTGTCACAAGCTGTCACACAACGGAACGGGTGTCGAGAGGGAGGCAGCCCGTCTGACCCGGATCCGTTCGTGGGAAATGAATGTTGCCGTAGCGTTTCTGCAGGCGATCCTCCATCATCTTCGATCGCAGCATAGTGTGCTGCTCTGGCACTGTCGTCATCTCGATGCTAAACCACAAATCCGCGAAAGAGAAGAACCGGTCTTATCGGAGTGGGGGGAGAGGCGTTTCTGTACTCGTCACAGATATGGGTGTTGCCACTACGGCTGCTTCTCTGCTGATTCTCTAGGCTGTCCTTCTCTCCTTGCCGGCCTCTTTGCCTCGCGGGAGCTGCCTCGTAGGGACTGCCCGTCCCCTAAAGGGAGAGGCGGATAATAATATGGGAGGCGGAAGGGAAGAAAACGGGGGGAGGGAGATGGCCCCAGCCCCGGCTAGTCCTGATGCAGAAGAACGGCGCCGATACAAATCGTCATTTCTGCAGCGTCATCAATCGGGCTAGCTCGCTGATGGCAAGGCCGCCAGCGAGATTTGCTGATCCGTTCGCCTGCATCGGCTACGCGGCTGTAGTGCAATACGCACACGTCCATTTGGAATTCTTCACGCATGCTTCAGCGCCAATTGTATCCTCTTGCCAAACTTGGGAGCCGCTGGCGTGATCGCTATCTCGTCCAACTGCGACATGCCGCGTGCGTCGAGCAGCATCAAACAGGAGTGCACTCATAGGGCTCATCGGGTATACATATGTGTGAGCACATTACATGGTAGATGCGCCAGCAGATACATGCGCTTTCTTGCGTGCTTAAACGAAAGCGGGTCTGCCAGAGACGGGACCCAGCACGACCAAAATAGTCGCCACGATGAGATGAGCCGTCAAAGCAGCGAAGCCCTGCAGGCCAAAAAGGTTCGCGGTTCGCCAGCAGCACTAGCCGCAGCAACCAGCAGCACAGCAGCAGCCAGACCCAAATGATCGGTCAAAACGGTTGGCCTGTGGCTGCTGTTGGGTGGGGGGAAGGAACCTTTTTGTGGCAGGGGTTGACAACACGACAGCCGCTATGGTGTGCAGTGCATCGAGGTCTTTGTGCTTTGGCGTCAACTGCACGTGGCGGCAAAAATGCGCAGCAGTTTTTTTTTTCTCTGAAGCTTCTCTCAACATCCGGGCCATCACGTCTCGCCGCACCACTTGCTCATCGCATCACATCGCATCACATCGCATCGCACACACCGATTAACTTCCCCGCGACGCTAGAATCGGGCCTTGCCCGCTGGTCTGGTGGCCAGCGTCGACTCTATTTACCCCGGAGTTGACAAGACGGGGGGGACCCAGCCCGCGCTATGAGGGACGCCAGCCCTCTGCTGCCGGCGCGTGTTTGTCTCCGAACAGTCCGCGGACTTTATAATACGAGACGAATCGTCCGCAGAGCGTACGGCAGTACCATGTATCGTAACCTCGCTCTCCCCTAGCATTGGCCCGTGTGCTGCCTTATCTGTCTCTCTCCCCCCCCACCAAATTCCCTCACGGCCCACTTTCATCAAAATTCGCTCCTGCCACGGCCTGCTAGGGGCACGCCCTCTTGGCGCCGTATTGAGACCCCTCCCTGCCACCACTGAACGCTCCTTCCGGTCCAGGCTTGACACAGCTTTGACAAACCGCAGCTGCAGTTCTAATCAGATAATAGATAGCAACAGCGACCCACGTTTTTCCCACCTATCACAGAGTACTTGCTACCTGCGCCGGCTATCGCGACAGCAGCCGTACCTCTGCTACGAGGCAAGGGGAAAGCAGAGAAGCGAAGAGAGAGCAAGAGAGCAAGAGACGCTCCGCGTTCGCACATGCCCGACCCTCCGCCGCCATGTGTGTGCTGCTGCAATCTGCACCGCGCCAGGCTCTCTCGTTCTTCCTAGGCACCGCTTGTTAGGGCAACCCCCTTTTGGCGCCCCCATGTTTTTGGGCGAGCCCACCCACGTCGATACCCACGCTTTCTCGCTCCACCCTCAAACTTCCCACACACACCCGCCATGCCGCGTCCGCCAGCAAACCAAAAAAAAGAAAGACAGAAAAAAACAAGCCAGACCAGAGCAGACAATGAGTCGGCCTGCGGCGTAGATGGCCTTCGGCTCTAGCAGCTCGCGGCCACCGCACACACACACAACTCTCTCTTCCTTCGTCGCCATCGTCGTCGCCATCCCTCTCATCCTCCTTCTCTCTCCCCATCATCCGAACAAGTACCCGTGAATAATTGGGAACACCCCATTGCCACTGTGGGGGCCCTGCTGCCGGTGGTACCATCTTAAGCCCAGCAACTCCCACGACCAAAGACACGACGTCCGGCCTCGATTTCACAATCGCCTCCTCTGCTTGCGAAATGCTTTTCTAACCTGCCGCTCCTCCACCTGTCCGCTCCACCTCCCCCCCCCCTGTGCTCCACTCCCATTCACCTTGTTGGTCTCGAATTCTCGCAGCTTTGCTGCCAGTCTCCGGCTATGGTGGTGACCCTGGCGACTCTCTTTCTCTCTCTCTGAGCTTCTCCTGCTTGTCTCTCTGATCCGTTAACGGCTTCGATCGGATCCAGACCACTTTTCTTCTTTCGCCCTGCTACCTACCCTCTACCCTCTACCCTCCTTGCCTCTCGGCTCTGCCTCCCTTGCTCCCGCCAAACGCACTTTCCGGCTTCGGTTTCATCATTTTTACTTTTACGTCTGTCACTCGCCCCTTCTCCCCCCCCATATGCATTCCTCCGTATCCAGGCCCATGGCTAGCTCCGTTTTTCTTTCCCTCCCGCCGTGGTTCGCTCTCGCACACAAAAGATAACGACCCCCCTCCCTCACATCGACCTGGCCTTGTCGTCACCTGCTGTGGACCTTGCACAATTCCAATGCCGCTTTGCGCTAAGCCCAGGCGTTGCTCGTTCTGTGGTCCTCGTCTTCTGCCAACGTTTTCGTCGTGTCGTCTTATCTGACGCCATCTCCGATCAGCTTTTCTGCCTTACTTCCTTTACTTTTGTTTCCCATACACTGGCCATACAGACTTGTACACACACAACTTCTACCCCCTTTCCCCCCCCTTCCCGTTCCTCAACCTATCATCTGAGAAGGGGCCGCCCAAGCAGCCCAGTACAAAGAGAGAATCGCGCACAAAAGATCCAGTTGGAAATAGGCCGATCCACCGCCAGACCGACACTTTCTTGTCTAGACATCCCAGTCCGCCAGCGCCGGATCTCCATGCACCAGCCCTGTCGTCGTCGGTTCTGACGTTCTGGACGCCCCTCGATATGTCCAGAAACCTGGCTCCAAGATTATCCCACCCTCTTGGCACCTCGTCCTCTCCTGTGTCAGTATACAACACGAGCACAAGCATTCGTGCTCGTGCTCATTCTCAGTCACCATTCTCCCTGGGGTTCTTGTTGGACGCCTCAGCCTGCGCCCTATTTGATAACACCATTGTGCCCGGGCGAAACAGAGCGCTTGGGCGTGCGAGGAACCTGGAAAGCCCCGACTGCCGTCACGCACAGGCGCTGAAGCAATAAATACGACATCTTCCCTCTCATCCACCGTCACATCTCACACCGTTTCTCCTCTTGTTCTTTCTGTTTTATACCTCTCGCCTCCGTGCCGGCTACTTGCTTAATCAACCACCTTGCCCTCGAAACGGCTCTAGTTGACAACCTGCAAAGCAACGCATCTGAAAATCGGAGTCAGCTCCGTTCCATGGACCACTTGCACGACTCGTGTGCTCAGTCTCTCAACCTTGATATGCATTCACGCTTTTAGCATTTGGTAAAGTTCGCTCGTCAGAACAGTCGCTCCGCTTCGGCAAAAAGGAACTTTCCAAAGAGAATCATCGGCCTGCTTCGTTTCGTTATTTTTATAGCCTGGAGTGTGGCAGAGGGGGGGGGGAAATCACTGCGAAGCCTGCAGGCTGGTCTTCATCAGACTCACTACTGCTTATCACTACACACCATCGCAAGCATGTCAGCGCTATCCTCGCCTTCGCCTCGTCAGAGGCCGACAAACCAGGATGAAGAGTCCCAGCTCCCTACCGGGCACTGTCGGTACCTCTTGCTCATGCCGGAACTGAGAGGTCATCGCTGCGGCTGCACCCATTTTCATCTCAACCGGTCTACGCCCAATGCCATTTGCGAGTGTGGCCATCTCGCCTGCTTCCACCTGAGCCGCGAGAAGTCAACAGCACCATCCGAGACCCAAGACGCTGAAATCTTGGAGCAGCGCCTCCAGTTCCTCGAGAAGGAGTATGCAGACATGCAGCAGTTCCGCCGCGAGTTCACCCTATGGCAGGAGCGTTCCAACCGGAGCCACGACCGGGAGCAAGAGCTTGTCGTCCGCGTCAGCGAGCTGGAGGAAGGCGTCGAGAAAGCCCGCGCCGAGATCGGCCAGGAGGTCCGTGAAGCCTACCGCAACTTAGGTCGGGCATGGGATTCTATCACCGAGCTCGAGCACTATCGGAAGAATGCGGACAACCACCTCCGCCACATCAACGACCATCTGCGCAGTGTCGATGCCGAGGTCACACGGATCGGCGAGCGCCAGCTCGAGCTAGTCGACGTCAACATCTCGCTGGAAGAGCGCTTGGATGTGTGTGAGGACCTGGACGAGCGCGTCGAGGCGCTGGAGCGTCGAAAGTGCGTAGAGCTCAGGGATGATGGCAACGCCAGCAATCAGCCACGGCTCACTCAGCGGCCGATGCCCTCAACAGACACAGCCGAGGTGAAGCTGCGCCCACGAATTCGCTCTCGCTCGCAATCGCCGCTGTCGCTCAACCGGTCCACAACACCAACCCCAGGCACTGGCTCCAGCACCCGCCGTTCACCAGGGCGCACCGCTGCCATCCCACCGCCACTACCGCCCACCTCCGCGCCTGTTCTGCGGCCAGATGCCCTCATGCGGGCCGGCAGCGTCGTGAGCGATGGTTCTACGACAGGCGAGACGTGGACGGTCCACATTTCTCTCTTGCCCACGGCCACGCAACCGTTTCCGTTTGAGCGTGACACGCCAGCCTATTTCAGGTGCCTGTCGCGCGGCTTGCATCGAATGGTGCCGGTCCAAGATACCACGGCAGATGCATTCGAGGCCGCGGTAGGCAAGGCGTTTAAGAACTTCCTCGGCAACAATGCGTGGATGCCCTTGCAGGCCCTTCCATGCACGGCCGAGCGCCTGGCCGGGCTGCCCATGCTGCGCCAGCTCGACCCGTCTTTGGTGTCCCGGCGGTATGACTACAGCTTCCTGCAGCGCCACTGTGCCGTATGCGACAGCAACGGCAAGATCGAATCCTTGTACATCGCCATGCGCACCAAGACCATCTCATGGCACTCGCTACGGAAGGCGCCCGTGGTCACCGAAGGTCTGGAAATCAGCTGGAACTTTGATACGCTGCTCGACGGTCCTGAGCGCGAAGGCAGCGAGGACTACGACACCAGCGAGGATGAAGCCATGGGCGGCACGTCGCGGCCATCGGCTGGGGACATTGTGGCCACGCTGCCGTCTCTCAAGCGGGCTGCTTCGGAAATGTCGCGATCGTCCAGCTTCGGTTCTGCCTCTGCCATCATGCCTGTGTCGATGACATCAGCAACAAGTGCGGCGGCGGCAACTGCGACAACCGCTCTCGAGGGTGAGGGATCCCGGCCCAAAGTACAACGGATCTACCCTTTGCCTAACCTTGTCGAGGTGCGCAGAGGGGTGTGGACGTCATGACTAGAAAGCCGGGAAATGGCAACGCCATGATGAGAAGGCGGCCAACCGAAGTTTCGACACCATAATCAAAGCTCGATTCGCAACAGCCGCGACCACTCGCGCACCGCGTCCCGACACCCACCAAAATATACCATACCATCTTGTGGCTCCAATAGCGGGCACGCCAGCCACAAGAGAATCCTACTTTAGCGAGTATAGACATCTTATAGAAGGAGGCAGTAGATGCCGGGGAAGGATACTTCACGATTACTTATTCTTATTTCTTGTATATTTTTTTTCGTCTTTGTCTGTTCCTGGTCTCTTAGGTTCGAGGGCTTTTATTGTATCTTAGCCCTCTCGGTTTTTTGGCTTTTGCTTGTCATATCCCCTGCTGCGGAGCCTTTACAGGAGAAGTGAAACCAGGTGTTTTGCTCGTGGGATGACAGTCCCCTCTTATCTCTTTTTAGTTGTTCAACCATCCGCCCCTTTTCGCCTTGTCCCCTACACGGATGTCGCTATGCGTCTTTCCTATTTTTCCATGTCTTCTTTCTGACAAACAAAATTCGACAGAGAATATAAGGGGGAAGGGATGGGGGGTTGGAGTAATGGATTTCAAAGAGTTGCTCGTTTTTAAAAAATCTTGATATTTCAGGCTTGTATTCAACATGAGAGGAAGCGGCTGGCGAGTTTGGCAAGGCTACGGAGATTTGTTAGTCCGGACCGGCTTCGTTGGAGCTCGTGGTTGCATTTCGGGTTGAGAAACCTCACACAGCGTTTACCAGCGGGAGGCAGCAATAAGTGAACAGTAATTTTGCAACGTCAATTGTCGCTGCCGACCAGAGCAATTGCATCCATGCGTCTGGGTGATGAGGTGACTGAGGTGGATGGCGTATGTTACAAAGTATCTTGGGGCTGTAGCTAGAAGCCCCACAAAAGCTCAGTGTCGTTTTGAGAGCCAAACGTTTGGCGAAGAAAAGGAAAGACAGGCAGCCACCCCGCGCCACAGCCTTGTCCTTGCTCACCTCTCCACGACCTCTACCTCCACTCGATCCGGACCAGAAAATCACACGGCCCGGGACAGGTGCAGTTTCCCTTGTTGGTTTTGTCTTCTTTTTGGAGGGAATTGCGGGCTCTGGTTTTTTTTTTGGTGCACGTGCAATCGAACTCGGTTCCGCTTGTTCTCTTCGTGACGACGACCTCAGCCTCCTTTTTCGGTTTGTCTCCCGCAGCTTCTCACCCTCGTCTCAGGAAGCGGCCGCCTTTGTTCATATGTGGCACATCAAAGCTAACAAACAGTCTGTAGCTCTCCAGTCACACACGCCTCTCTTCCCGAGTCCTAGCCGACGCGCCAGGTCGAGTTCGCGCGTCACAACACGAAGCTTCCCTGAGATGCTGCAGACCGCGTCACCAGCCGTTGCCCAGCATGGAATTTGACCTCGACATTGAGATGGAGGACGCCGCAGCCGCGCCGTTTGCGGGCGGGGCGGCGGGTACGTACGCGACGGGCGTCGACGCGACAGCGGTGCAGCAGGGCGGCGACGACATCCTGCCGCTCGACAAGGACGACGCGCAAGAGCCGGGCGAGATTGACGAGACAGCCGAAGGCACGGCCACAGGTGCGACGGCGGCAAGCGCCGCGGCCGACCCGACAACGACGGCGCCGATCCTCAACAAGGTCTACCTGCGCGGCCTGGAGACGTTCACGCCCGACGACATCAAGGCCTTTGTGGCTGCGCACACGGGCAGCGCCAGCGGCGGCTACGACCGCATCGAGTGGATCGACGACGCGTCGGCCAATCTTGTGTTTGCCTCCGACAGCGCCGCGGCGGCGGCCCTGGCGGCTCTCTGCGCCCTGCCCATCGACGACCCGGCGCAGCTGCCGGTTCACGAGCTGCTCCCGGCGAAGCCCTACGCGGCCAAGGCCGATGCGCCTGTCCTGCAGCTGCGCTTTTCCGTAGCAGCCGACAAGAAGCAGGTGGGCGCGGCCGCCCGCAGCCGCTTCTACCTGCTGCACCCCGAGTACGACCCCGAAGAGCGGCAGCGGCGGAGGGGAGGCGGAGGAGGCGGAGGAGGGTATAGAGACAGAAACAGAGGTGGCCGGGACGATCGAGACAGGGGCTATCGCTCGCGCTACCGCTCGCGTCGGGACGACGACCGCGACGACCGCGACGACCGCGACGACCGCGACGACCGCGAGGCAGACATTCGCAACAACTCATTTGACGTCAACCTCTATGACGACGACGCCGACGCGCTGGCCCGACGCGCCTCCTCGCGCTCGCGCTCGCGCTCGTCTCGGCCCAGCAGCTCGCGGCCGGCGCGGCGGCGTAGCTTGCCCCCGCGTCGCAACCGCGACAAGGAGCTGTTCCCGACCAAGGCGCCCAGGGAGCTGTTCCCAGACCGCCTGGGTGGAGGGGGTGGAGGGGGCGGAGGCGACAACGGCAGCGACCGGAGTCAGAATCAGAATCGGACGCGGGTCCGAGACGGGGGTCGCGACCGCCGGGACAACAGCTGGGATCGCTCAGGCCGTCTGCGCGACCGCTCAGCCTCGCCGCGGCGAGACGATTCCGATTACGGCATCCACAACAACGGCAACGGCAACGGCAACGATGACTACGACTACGACGGCCGTCTGGCGGATGAGCGTGCCACCGCGGCGGCAGCAGCAGCGGAAGCGGCCGCACGCAACCGCAACCGAGCCCGGGCCATCAAGAGCCAGCTGCCCCACGCAGACGGCAACGGCAGCAGCAGCAGCAACAGAAACGGCGGGCGAGAGCTGTTCCCGGGCCGCGGCGGTGCGCACATGGACCGTCTGTCTGACGGCCGCGACGGCGCCAGTGCGATCACAGCACGACTGAGCGGTATGTCGGTTTCCTTTTGACGGAGTGTGAGAAGGCGAAGAGGAGGCGGTGACTGCTTTGGCAAGACGACGACGTTCCGCCAGACCCTCTGTGGCGACAACGTCGACGTCAACATCGACCGTCTCGACGTGGAGAGGAGGGTACAAACCTAAAGATCAGGACAAAAGACGCTGACGCCAGCGTGCGATGACTTGTGTGCACAGATCGAGCGAGCGACTATGACGACAACGACCACAACGACCACAACAATGACAGCACGTTTAGCATCCGCGGCCGCGCCAGCCAGCAGCGCAGTGCCCCCGGCTCAGGACTCGGGCTCGCCATCAAGGGTGCCGCCACTGCGCGCGAGCTGTTCCCGGACAAGTTTGGCGAGGCCAACGACCGCAGCACTGGTGGTGGTGGTGGTGGTGGCAGCCGGCGCGGTGGCCGCAATGCCGGCAAAGAGATCTTTCCTGACAATCTCGAGAACCGCATCCGCCCGCGGCAGCGCGCCCAGGATCTGTTTCGTTAAGCAGTCCCGCGGGAGGACGGCATCACCTGTCTTTGGCAAGCTTTCTACGGTCAGGTTGCAGTGCTTTTTTTCTTTTTGTTCTTCTTCTTCTTCTTCTTCTTCTCCTACGGGAGGGCCACTGTTCTAGGGATGAGAAGGCGACACCAACGGCCTACCGGAGCTTTACCAAAAAAAAAAGGGGGGGGGGCAAGGAGCAGAGGGAAGGGGGAAGATCATTCGAGGGAATCAGACCTCGGGCAACAACGTCGACATCAGAGGCTACAGACACTCTGACTAACAACGACAAGTGCCTGACTGCCATACCAGGTTAGCATGAGGCAGAGGCATGGGTAGCGTGTCTATTGCCTTGTCTGGCATGTTCTCGATGCGTGTCTCTTGTCGAAGATTGCGTCTTCTTTTGCATTTTTTCTGTCCTCTTGACATCTTGCCCCGATCCTTCTCCCCGTCCTCCTCCTCCACGCATGCGCAAACCGGCATGTCTGCCGGATGGGACCATTCGCAAAACATGCCGCCGGAGGCATGTCGGGTAGAGATCTGGCTGGGACGATCCGCTTTTTGTCTCGATCTTGGGCGCGGGAAGACTGTAAGCGAGGTGGAGACAAAGGAGAGAGGAGCGAGCCAGACACAAAGAGAGAGAGAAGCCGGCTGTTTGCGCACGAAGCGAGAGCGAGAGCGAACCAGCAGCTGAGAATGACGGCGTCTGCATTCTCCCTCGCGCTCCGAGTAAGGGGGGGGGGGGGACAACAGCCAGAGAGGGACGGAGAAAAAGTAACGAAAATTAGTGAGCAAAAATGAAAAGGGGAGGTGGATAGCGATGACAATGCCTGCTGGGAATTCCTTTGTGTGCGCTGTGGACGCGTGGACCATATCTTGTATTTTATTTTATTTTAAGAAAAAAATCGGTTCGCTCTTTCGTTGCTTTGTTGTCGTCCAACTCGTGAGAGATAGACAACGCCCGAGAACCGGGTGGATGGACGTTTTCTGATTGCGGTCATTGTCTTTTGTTTCTTTTTTTCGCCCGTTCTATCGTTGCTGTCTCTGTTCTTCTAGCGAGACAATCAAAAAAAAAAAAAAAAAAAAGACGGCGAGGAATTCCCATGGAGTTTCCCGAGATTCTCCTGTCTCAACCTAAATGCATTGCCGGTCCTTTTGTTCGTCGCTTGCCGCTTCTGTCTTATTCGTCCTAGAACCAGCGTCGTGGCATGGCAGCTATGGTTCACCAACACAAACAATCAAAAAGCCTCCTCGCTCGCCGAAAATGGAGACCCCCTCTCCCTCCCTTGACGCGCCACGCAACGGGTGTTCCTGGAACGACACCCCTAATGAAGCACCCTATTCGTCCTTTCACACACCCACAGTACTTACTACTATGTGGGCTACCATCACGGGCAGTTCTCTCCGGCCCCCTCTCACTGCGCTGCTCAGAGAGAAAGAGAAGCTGCCATGTCAGGTTAAAACCGCCCAGTGTTTCCTGGTGCCAGCACCTTGATGATTCAGAACAGCGCGTTCGATAGGTGTGGTTGGCATAATCTAACCAGTAGCATTCTAGCTGATTGCCTTCATATGCTTTTGCCTCGTCCCATATCTTTGAATTTGATCGCCGACCATCTCGCATGTGGCTGTGACTTTTTCCCTTTTATTTCATTTTCTTCATGCTATTTTCCGGTTGTGGCAAGATGCAGGTCGCTCTGCTGATACCTACTTCGGTGTTGCTGAGACGATATCAAGCTCACCGGCCACATCCAAAGTACTGGCCTGCGAACCTACTTCGCACAGGGTGTAGCAGGGGGAAACGGTCGAGAACCGAGAACAGTTCCGGTTGGCCACCTTCTTGTTAGCCCAGAGGTGACGGAGATCATGGCTGCATCATCCTCTCAGGTGAACTCGGGTTGCCGAACCATGTTTTTGCCGAAACACGGAGCAGCAGTGTGGCCACCACGAATTTGTCTCATACCCTCTCGTCTTCGTGTTCCTGCTGTGTGCATGTGGAAGAGCCCGCCAGATTCCCGGCCGTCGCCGACGACCAGATGATCAGCCAGCGTGGTTGATGACGAGTGTCCATAGCACTCGTGTATCAAGAAACAAAGAAGCCAGAGTCTCCCAGAGACCGCGTTGGATGCAGCGACGACTAAGCCTGCGGGGGGTTCTTCTAGGATGCAGCAAATAGTCGATAGTTGCCCCCGTTTTCATGCATGAGCAGGTTCGACACCCCCCTCCTCCTGTATTCGTATGTCGTATTGGACGCCCAGCCGCCTCCCTGTCCATCCCTAGCCCCCGTACTCGCTAGAATGATATGAAATTGTCTCAGTCCGTATTAGAAGAAAGGGCGGGAAGTGAGACCAGCCAGCCGTTGCTACAGGCGGGGCGGGGAGGGAGAGAGGGAGGAGGGGGGGTGAAATATTCATAGACGTGATTCAGAGCATCGTTGCAGCGGAACAACGACCGAGATGGTGGCCGTTGGGGTGGCCTTGAGGCCACAGCTCCAGGCCGTTGACAGACACGAATGCATGAAACCAGCCGCGCCCTGCTGCTGTGTCCACTTTCCTGTCTTCAATGTCGCTGCAAGATCGTCAGTTCCTTCCCCCTTGGGGAAGGCTAGACGCGTACAGAAAACATGCTGCGTACTATGTAGGGGGACAGGGCAAGGAGCACAAAAGGGCCTGAGGTGAATGAGCGTGCTCGTACTCGTATGCAGAGTGTCGAAATGCACCGTGAGTGTCTTCGTTGGCCGACCAAGCCTAATGTGGAGTGAAAACTAATCAACGTCTCCCTGAGGGACGCGGCCGCCATGCATCATGCCACTCACCCGGCTTGGTGTCTTCTGGGCGGTGGCGGCAGACAGCCAATATTTTTTTTTTCGCCTCTGGTGGATTGTAGGGCCGTTTGGCGTGCCGCCTCCAGTTATGCTTTGCTGTCCATGGCGGCTGGTGGCTTCTGAACCGCGTTCAGCTCGACAAGGATGGCCCTGGGCGTTTTTTTTTTTTTTTCCTTTTTTCCTTTGTTGACGGGAGCGGGTGGCCATGTCCAAACAAAACGGCATACCAAGGCTAACGCGGCGGGCTATGTCTAGCGGTCTGCTAACCGGATCCACGCTGGACGAGAGTGCCCGCAAGGCAAGGAACAGGGCAGCAGAGGGGGAGTCGGCGACGGTGCACCGGTACTCCAGTGGCCAGGACTCATCTTGCGCAAGTGTGTGGCTGTTAGTGAGTGGGTGTGTGCATTGCCCTCAGGCCGCATGCAGGCCTCTTCGCTTCCAAGTGGCACGGGCTCGCAAGGCCCTCTTGTTCGGTGAAGAAGCAGTCAAGATCTCACATAGAAGCCATTCCCCTTTCTTCCTCTTTCCTTTCTTTTCTTCTTAGCGTGGCCTGTCTCTGATGGCCCCCAGGGAACCACAAAAGGCCCCAATGGCGAAGCACGGAGATTGAGACCGACAGGAGCCAACCTATCGCATGCCAAAGATGGTCTCCCAAACGTTAGATTCAGGGGTTGCTGCATGATGAAGGATTGGGCGAAAGGGAGGGCATCTCAGTCTAAACGGATCGTTCCTTTCTTCATCGTGCTGGATGCCCGACCGGCAGGACGAAACAGCCCTGGAATGGACGCCAGCTAAGCGAGGGAAGACAGCCGAAACACTGCCAGAAAATGCTCCGTGGCATCCGTTTAGGCATGAGGTCCGGGCAAGAAACACAGCCGGTGAACCGACAAAAATGCTGACGATGCCACTGCCCCTAGTGGTCAAAGAATGCGAATGCATCAAAACGGCTGCATTCCCAGCGCAGTGGGCTTTGCGGTGGGCTCTGCAGTAGGCTCTGCAATGGGCTGAGCTGCTTGTTTGATTATTGTATGCTTTCTTTTTCCTGTGATTTTGTCGACATTTGGCGTAGTCGCAGAATCAAGTGAGCGGAGACTTTGTTCCTTGGTACGTGTCTCCGTCGTTCTTTCCTAGAATGGCAGCATCCGACACCCATCCAGACACAGTCTGGACCTGGCCGTTCCTTCCTTACACATAGCATCCCTAACAGGCTGCAGAGGAAGGATCATCGGCCGTTGTTGCGCTCTAGAATCACGGCCAGCTACAGAAGGAGGACTCCAGGTGGAGCATCCGACGAGAGAGAAGAAGAAAAAAGATTCGTATTGCGTGCAAAGAAGAAAAACCCGCACAAGAACGGCTCGGAGACAAAAAATCAAAAGGAGAAATAAAACAAAGCCTTTGATGGAGACGCGGGACGCAGGGCAAATGCAGTAACCCCCCGAAGAAAGGGTGTGTGATCGGCACCAACATCGCTTTAGAACCTGGAGAAGTGTATCAAGTACGAGTACGCACACCCACCGCACGAGATACGCGCAGCAGCATGTATGGCCCCTGAAGCCCTGAAACTGCTCTGACGCGTAGTCTCACCGCTTCAACCGCCAAAGAGAGAGATCCTGGCACCAGCATCCTTCGGCTTAGACCGTACAGCAGTGCACACTACCCGAGGTCTGCATGATCTGCTCTTTTTCTCGTACAGCAAACTGT
Organism: Harringtonia lauricola; assembly: GCA_014183025.1. NCBI lineage: Eukaryota > Fungi > Ascomycota > Sordariomycetes > Ophiostomatales > Ophiostomataceae > Harringtonia > Harringtonia lauricola. Next base: position 1,183,169 of record JACBXF010000142.1, on the reverse strand, counting down.
GACCCGATCAGGCAATCGAGCATCTTGCCGCCTCCCATCGGCTGACGGGTTCCGGTGTTGTCCCAATGCTACATAGTAATACTAAACTGCTCCAAAGGAGCACGTCGCAACATGTCTTCTCCTCTCTCTCCCTCATCAGCTGCGCAGCCTCCGTCTCCCCGTGGGATGCCTCCCTCTCCTACCCCTTGCCGAGAGCACCCGTCTTGAGGGGGGGTACCCCCGTCAGCGTGGTTGCTCAGCTGCTCGGAAAGCCGAACGAGCAGCAGGGTGGAGCGTATGTTTGGGCTGGAGTAATTCCCCATCTCCTCCTCCTGGACTGCTCTCTGCTCATCACAGGCCTTGTTGTCGCCGTCCTCGTATCCCAAAGACCCATACTAAGCAAGACCGACTAGATGGCGATGGTCTATGTGGGCTGTTACTAACTTGAGGAGCAAATCACAGCCAGCAATTCCAGGTATCGAGGCCTTGGTTTTATTCGTTGTAGGTTAGATGTTTCTCGGTGAGTCAGTGCTTCATGCTTGCAGCATAGTGCACATCGCATATGTATGGCTTCGTAATGAAACGCGGATATGGCATGCATGTCTCACGCCTTGCTGTAGCACGGTTCGCGGAAGAAATATCCGGGACCGAATTCCTTCGGGATAATTCGCACTCGTGCCGTCCTCGTGTTCTTTGTCTTTTCTCCTAATAGATCTGCGCCATTCTTTTCTTGGTTCCTTTTTCCTCCCATGCCTCCTTCTCCCTAGTTCAACGGACGCAGGGGAGAGAGACCAGGGGAAACCGAAGCGAGACTATCAATCTAAACACACAAAGTGACGAGCACTGTTGGCCAATTTAGACATCAGGAGGAAGAAAGCAGTTCGAGGAATAAAGGGAGCCGAGGAAAGTACCCAAGCAAGGCATCGCTTAGAGAGAGCAGGCGTGTAAGCGTGGGGGGAGCGCTCCTTCCCTCTCCCTGCTGTGCCGCATCTGTAATGCACCTGCCTGAAGCTGAAAGATGCCACCTCAACCGTCTCCCGACTCATGCTCGTGCCAACATGATGCCACGGAGTAAGATACCACTGTTAGTTTGCTTGTAGTACAAAGTCCATCTCCTTCTAGATTGCCAGCTGTTAGACAGCCACCAACAAAACCAACAGTCATCGACCAGTCATCTCGATACCATCATTTGCATCTAGATTGCTCCACGAGTATCGGCATATGCTTTGCCTTTCTTGGTCTTGCTGGGCGAGAGAGCCAGGGTTCATCTGCCCACCATGAGGTGAGCCAAAGTACGAAATACTTGTGTACATGGCATACACGTCAGCAAGAAACGGACAGAGAAGCCAGCATGTAAAGCGACAAAAAGGGATCCGATGAGGCTAGTGGCGAGACAGATGCGATCTGAACGTCGCGGCACCGCGGCTTACTCTCCCGTGATACAGCGACCTGTCGGGTTTGGGCGCCAGCGGTCTTCAGTTGCTGGAATATCGCTATAACGGCCACTGCAATATGTGACAAGCGCCTATATGGTTTAATAAGGGCACTGACCCAGCGTTCCGGCAGACGAGCCAGCCCCGGTCGATCTGCCGTTGCGGTGGGACAGGGATGGCGAAAGTGTCAACCATGCATAGCCAAACATTTTTTATTTAAATTTTGGGCAAAAATAAATAGAAAACCCCCAGCAGAATCCTCCACTTGCAGCGTGATACTGTGATACTGTGGTCTGCTAGCACAGAAACAGGCTAAGCCAGCAAAACCGGTCGTAAAAGAGCCAATCGGCATGCTGTAAATGGGCGCTAAGATCGCGGCGGCAGGGTAGCATACGGTGTCATCGGCGCGGTCGCCTTGCAAGTGGACTGTGTACGGGCCTTAATAGCAGCTCTTATATGGAGAGACAAGTAGCTCGTTCCCACCAAGGAATAAAAGGGAGGGCGTCAATCTTCAACGCTCGTTAGCCACAGGGATGGACTCCGCAGATATGGATCTCCTCCTCGGCGTGGGTTCCTGGCGCAGGTTTTTGTTTTTCTGCTTCTGCGCTTTTGGCTGTCTTGGCCGCCTTTGTTCGATTGTGCCTTAGCCTTTTGCCGTGTTGCGCGGCTATTGCTCACTCATCGCCATGTGTAGAATAATATGCACGTAGGAGAGACGATCCATGCCGGCACATATGGGGATAGGCAACGAAGCCCTCGTTTCGTTATTCCCGTTCTATCCTCATTTCAGTTGCTGCCGCTTTCTTTCTTTTTTGCTGCACCTAGAACGTTGACAAATTACCCAGAGTCGTTTTCGGCGAGTCGGGGGGGGGAGGGGTGTGGTGATATCCGTATGGGCGTTCAGACCGCAGGTCGAGACAAACCCGCCCCCTCCAGGCTTGCTCGGTTGATGATACATTTCTTACAAGCTCGGTGATTGCGAGTGCAACCGTGATCGACAGTATGCTTGCAGAGGCGGCCGGGGGGGCAGAATCAGGCGCTGACCCGCCGTTCTCTGCCTCAACTCGGCAATGTGCTGTGCCGTATACAAGCACGAATCTATCTTCTCTGTGCCACGAACGAGACATACCAAATGTGGGTAGCTCACCGAACACAAACAATCCGCCACTGCTGTATGGGGTAATGGCGGCAGGATAGGAGGCCGCATGCTACTTTGTTAAACGGTGCGTAGATAGCAGATCAGGCCGCGCCTGGTGGCTCATCAGGAGGGCATGCACAGCTGAACTCGAAGCAGAAAAAGAGGGGAGGGAGTCTAGGCGTCGGCGTTGAGTGTCGTTGTACTGGTAGCGGAAAGTGCGGAAAGGAAATCTGGGCGGCAGCGCAGGGGCGTTTTTTCAAAATAGCGCGTATTCGCCAAAAAGAGTATGCTTCTGACCAACTTTCCCCAGCAGCCGCTGTCTTTGTCGTCATGCGCAAGCCGACAGGGTCGTAACCATGACCAGCTCTCTGGCACCTGACGTCGCATGCATGCACCTTGGCGCACACGCATGCTATTAAATATTTGCCGCCTGGGACGCTCGTTGCCATCCCGTGGCCGTTGTTCCGCACATTAAGATGCAGCCGTAGTGTATATGGCAAGTCTTCGTAGCGGCCGCAGCGACGGCCGCCAGATTGGGGGGAGGGATCGTGCGCCGGCCGTTGCGCCTTACAAGCAGGACGCTACAGCACTGCACTATTGGAGCGGTTCTGCGCACGGATTTTTTTTTCTTTTCACGTCAAGCACATGGCTTGCGGACCGCGAGCCTTGCCAGTTTCGTGTCATGATGACGGATCAGCGGGATAGAGATGGGGTTGCACATCCTATCCGCGTTGAGTATACGAAGGGAAAGGGCCATCGGCTTCTTCAAGGGGCTTCCGATATGACTTCACCCGTATCTTACATGAACGGCAGTAGATCCATGGGTGTGTGATCTACCGATTTGTGGACCTGCTGGCGGAAAGAGGGCAGGAACAAGGCAACACGAGAGAGGGCAGGAAGTGCTGAAAACAGAAGCTGCGACAACAGCGGCAAAAAAGAAGGCAGCAACGCCGAATGGAGATCCCATATGTGTAATAAACGGTGCAATAAAGGGATCCTGGCCATTAACAAAACACACACAGCAGCGACCCCGAACTCAAAAGACACACCTCCTTGCTAGTGCATGGCATGCTAGCACGGCCAGATGAAAACCCACAAATTGGTGCTAGGATCACACCGTGGTGCCGAGGCCGTAAACTTGGATCGGCAGAACCTGCAAAATGTACCCGTCGTCCGCTGTGTCCGCTGTGCCCGCCGTGCCCGCCATTCGTTTGCCTAATGCGGATCCCTGCAGGCGTCCCGGATCTGGAAACGGTGGTCGGGCAGCCATACGAACAGCCATATCGCGGTGTGCAACTGCCCATACGAAACATACGAGCAACGCTTTGCGCACGCAGAAGGATGCAACCCCCACCCCCATCCACCTGCCTGCTGGTCAGCTGTTTGTTTTTTCTGCTGGTACTGCAGCCCAACGGTCGGCCGGCCAGGGATGGCTGGCGCTCCCTCCGGGAAAAGAAAGACGAAACCCTTGGCGGCAGCTTCGGCTGGCCATGAGAAAAATGCGAGCGTCAAAATACGAGTACAAAATACGAGTACAAAATACGAGTACAGAATGCCAGTACAGATTACAGGCGGGGGAGACAGCCACAAGCCACAGGCACAAGCCATACTGGGGTGCCTTGTTCACACTTTCCCCTTTTGCTCGTTCTGCAGGTCATTTTGACACAATGCAGCGGAAGGGCCGGTACATGGACGGCACAGAACAGGCGGGAAGAAAGTGACTGGTCTGAAAAGAACAGAAATAGAGTTTCCCTCTTCACCACAAAAGCCAACGGTTTGACCGATCAGAAAGTACAGGCGCTGTCCCGCGCCAGGCCCCAAGCGGTTTAAGGCCGTGCTGCTTCAGCTGAAAAACAGAGAAAACCGGGCTACTCGCTAGAAATCTCCCAGAGAGGTATGAGACGGGGGAGTGGGGTCGGGGGGTGTGTACCAGCACGTCGATGGAACTTGGGGGAGGATGCATTGGACATGACCAGACATACATAGTACTCGTATACGAGAAGGATGCACTTCCCCTGCCCTGCCCAGAGATTGATTGGGCATGTTCGCCTGGGCCGTGGCTCGTGATCTGTTGATCAGACTGTCCTCAGACGCTGGGGAGGAGGAGCGCGTATTACAGACTGCACCCTCCTCGGCCCCTGCAAAATACCGACGATCCCCCTCTGTAGGAGGGGGCGTGCATCTTGATAGCGCACCCAAGGATTGAGCCTGTCGATTTCGACCGTCCGCTAAGGGAGGGGGAAAAACCGTTGTCGCACGCTGCCTATTTGTCCGATTGCATCAAATCGAAAAATAAGAAGAACGAGCAGGGGCCCCTAGATGCCCGAAGCCCCAGGCTAGTCCTAACCCAGTAAATTTAACGAGCCTAACCACATCAAGAAACTAGCCTAGCGCCTTCCCTGGGAACGACGTTCTGAAGAAGCATGGGATGGGAAGGCGCATTCCTGGCCTCCTTCTCTACTACTATGTTATGTATGCATGTTCAACGGCGCGGTGAGTTGCAGCTTCCCTTTTTCACTGCCGCGCTTGCTTTGTGCGCGTTGCATGCTCGTAGTACAGTGTACTCGTACTGCCGGCACACGGGTCCATTGCACAACAACGACCGCCGTGTGGCGCACGCCACTCCTCGGCTCCCCGTTTACCAACATATCGTGCGCCTTCTCTTTGTCTCGGCATGCCGCTGGTGCCTGCAGAGCGCCCGCGTGTGACTGAGCTGTGGAGAGGAGGGTCGTGGCTGGCAGTTGGGTCCAGCACGCAGGGTCGGGCCCTCGCTGTTGTTGGCTGCCACGCGAAAGGGTTTCCTTTTTCGATCTCAGCGTTGCATTCCATAAGGGAGGATACCGATCGCATCTCCATCGATTTGCAACATACGGATACTCGTTTACCTTATTCTGCTGCTGATCCCATCTTCAAACGACCACCTGCAGCGCCCCAGTGCCTCGGCATGGCACGCAAGGCAGGGATGCAAAAAGAGATCCGCGATCCCATTACGGGGTCTGCGTGCCGGTTATTTGCATACAACATGGCTTTCGTGCATATGTTTGTGCTGGCTCTCATATATCGTTGTATTACGACTCCACCTCGAGCAGGGGGGCGCAGACGAAACAGAACAGCAGCCGGCGACCTCCCGGGGTAGCATTGGACGATCGCCATTCGCGTCGTCTTTCTTTCCGCATCGACGGGAAGGCATCCCGACAGCCCTCGTACTCGTCATCAATCCGCTGACGAGAACATGACTCCATCCCGGGCCAAGAAAAGTAGACAAAGTGTTGAGAATGGACGGAATAGGTTGCAGGCCCGGAGAAAGAATCACTCTGGCCAGGGCTGCCCTCGTGACAGCAGTGCACTGTAATCTCGCTGGAATTTACTGCTTTTCGCTAAAGAGGGTCCCATAACGGACGCTGCGCGTCCGCCAGAACCAGCTCGCACAACGGCCAGACAGGGCTGTCAAACGGTCACAGATGCCCCAACAGCCAACCAACCTGCACTACGAGCTGAACGCCATGCATCCACTCCCACAGGCAGGAGCTCGAGATGGTACCCCCTTCCTTTCCCCCCCCCCCCAGTCTTCATTCATTTTGCTGGTGGTATTTGTCATGAGGCTGGGAAAAAGAAAGCATGCTAATATATGGCCAACTAAGACCGTCCTGGGTAAACGTGCGTCGGAGGGGGGGGATGGGGGCAGGAAGGATTCATGGTTGAATGCGACGTAAAAACATGGAACTGGCGAAAGCCACGAGTCCACACGGAGCTGGCGGCGAACCCGCCCCTAAATCCTGCACCCTGTAAAACTGCACCGTGTAGGGCTTGCTCGCCTGCAATCTTGCCAGTGCACAATTACAAGTAAGCACTTCCTATTCAGGCAATCTTGTCCGCTGCACGAACGGGGGTTATTGGAGGCCCCCGTTCGCCGTCTTCCGCCGAGGATCGCGTCTTCTGCTGGCGGCGTATCCTCTGCCAGATTGGCCAGTTTTCTGGTGGAGGTTCGGTGAAGACAAACATGCGCTGGACGAATCACAAAGGAGGCACACCATGTTGCTAGCTCAAACAGTTATTTTACTTTGTACTTGCGAACATGAGCTGCTGTGAAAAGGAGGGGAGGGAAAGGGGAAGGAGACGGGCCCCGCAGCCTTGTTGGTGACGAGTTCATCTACGAAGTACCTTGTCTCCTCTGCTGCTCACATTGGCAATATAAGAAAATACTTTGTAGGCAGTAATACAGGCATGCAAGCAGTGCAAGATACCAGCACGGGGTATTACGGGAGCACGACAGCATCAATCACCCCTCCGCCGAAGGACTTTCTGACACGCACAAACGCAAACATGACCGGGATGGGTCCCCTCCCCCCCTGTCTCTCTCGTACCCAACAGATTGGACCCTGGTTCTTAGTTTTTTTTCCCGCTATTCCGCTCACGCCTAGTTTTCCGTTGCTGGCACTCAGAGGCGCCCGTTGCCATCTCGGTGGCGTACATGCGAGTAGTATTGAGAGGGAAAAGAGGGTGGGCAGCGGAAGGGCAGCGCCACAAAGTGCCTACAGAGTCGGCGTCTTCTACAGCTCTTCAGCGCGCGGGAATTGTGCCCTTTTTGGTATCTTTGTACGCGAGCACATGGCCACCTCATAGATCGTCGGGTCGACATGCTGCAGCATCATCTTTATCGGATTCGTACTCGCACACCACATGTACGATACGTTACGCACGCGCACACACACACACATCCTGCTCAACCCTCCCCTTCGACCCTAGTCCCCGTTCACATGGGCGAGACTGGTCGTGGAGGTAAATGGGTAGGGGGGAGGATACGAGCTGTGCTCTAGATACAGACTCGTAAAGTCCGATTTCTTACGCCCGTAACAGCAGCTATGGGGCACGGAGCAAATGTGCCCTTTTGTTTCCTCTTTGCTCTGGCTGCATCGTCTCGTGGTACTTATTTTTAGACAGGGGGGTATCCAGCAGGGATCGGTTATTGTTGCTGTGTTCGCGGTAGGTATCGTTGCAGTGGCAGCGCGCGCAGGTGGCGGGAATGCGACGCTGCGAGAGAGAAAGGCCTCGGATACCAAACAAATAAGAGTGCTTTCACTGAAAACAGAGCCACTCAGGTTGCATTTTCCACTTTGGTAGGCAAATGCAAAACAGCATCCTGGCTGGCGATGCTCCGGTAATCTGATAAAAGAGGATTGTCATATTTTGAATGGGTGACGCTTCTCGATCTCTGTGGGAAGCCAAGATACATTGTGTCATGGAATTCGAATCCCAGCGGCACAATGAACAGATTCGGTCGTACGACGACGAATACAATGCGGAAACCGCCTTGGCAACAAGGAAATAGAGATGCAAAGGCTCTCTCTCTCTCTCTCTCTCTCTCATTCGCTCTCGATTCTGCAGCATGACCCCGTCCCAGATGAATGGGTCGTGCGTACCATGCCCACCCCTTCCGCTGCCAAGACTTTGACTAAAAGCTGAGCTGCTGCTGGGAGCCGTGCTGGTAGATCACCTCACCCAGTGCACAGGCCGTTTTGGAGGGCCTGGTCCCTTCTGCGCTGGGGGAGCCTGCAACTGGCAGCCAATTCGGACAGCCCTTCAGTACTTTGTTTCTGGTGGGTTCAATGTAAGATACTCCGTACTTCGTGCATCCCACGCACCACACAATTTCGAACAAAGTGTAAAAACTACACACCCTCTGTGACCTGAGAAAAAAAGGATGCCCAACCCCGTCCTTATTCATCTTGTCAGATTCATACCGAGGTACGCGCCCACGAGAGAGAGGGAATTGTGTGAATGCATGAGCAGGACAAGACGACTCTGGTCCTCAATATCACACACCCCCCCCGAGCCACTTCGGGGCTCCGACCCTGTCAACCTGTTGCACTCCGACCCTTTCCGGGACAGGTCTTGCAGGCCATTCCCCATACGTCTGCGCAACCCCGTTGTCTGGGACGCCGTGTGATGGGCTCAGCTCGCTGTCCCGTATTCGTGCTTCTGCATTTCATTGGGTGGCACGACCCGATCAGAAGAAGAAGAAGAATAATATTTGCTTCTGAGCCCGCCAGCATGGATAAGCAGCTAGCAAGAACCGGGGGGGGGAGGGGGGGAGGCAAAGCGAGAGGGAACAGAACAACCCCTTGGGGGACGCCAACAACGCCACATCGACCCCCCCTCCGTGGACCATGTTTCCGTTGACGCGGCACAAAGCGGGAGACGGATGCTAATTACCCTGCAGCCCCTGCGGTGGCGTGTGTCGTGTGCATGCTGTATTGTGCGCTCTGCGTCCTGTGCTCTCTGGTCCAGTCCCCAGTGCTTTCCACGTTTCTCTCTCTCTCTCTCGTTTCAAGTCTTCATTTGTGGGGGCCGGATTGCTCGTGGACTCGGTTGTCGAAAAGGGATGCAAAGCTACAAAGTACAAGTAATATGAAGCTGGTCCTGTCATGAAGAAAAAGAAAAAAGACAGGTTTTGCAGTCAGCTGGTCGACCTTGCCCACATCCCCTCCCCCCTGGATCCCAGCAAGCCGCCGCTCTATTTTGGCATACATCAATGAGACAGCCGGCCTAAGTCGGGGTGTCAACACTCGCATTTATTGACTGCGGCAGAGCGAAAACCTTTAGGGGAGCTTCTCAGAGCTGTTGCATTTGCTAACTGTTAAGGGATGTGTGAATTATATATATATATTTTTTTTTAAAAATTTAAAAAATAAATAAAAAATAAAAGTAAAAATTAGTTACACGGGTAATACGGAAATACGGTCTTACAAAGCGCCGTTGGTAACCACCCCAGACCAAAAAATACCATTTTCCTCTTCGGGTCAAGGGCGGCCAGTCCGAGATCCATCCATCTCAGCAAGGGTACCCAGGTGGATGGCGATGCTACGCCAACACGAGCAGGTATCTTATATTTTGAATTGCTTTTTCTCATTTGCAGCTTTTGCTTTTTTTATTCTTTTTTTATTCTTTTCTTTTTGTTCTTTTTTTGCTTTCTTTTTCTTCCTCGCGTAGCACTGGCCTGTCTCATCGACCAGGAACTGTGCCGGGAGATCCTGTCATTTCCGTGGTCTCATGTTTTTCTTTTTCCAGCACATACGAGCATCTCTTATAGTGTGTGTACGAAGACGGCGACCATGGCATTCGGCCTACGGAGAATATGGATCGAATGGAGGGACATACAGGGTAGCCGCCTCGCTCTTGGCTAGAGGACAGGTTCCGGACCCAATCTTGTGGAACTTTTATTTTTATTTTACGTTTTATTTTTGCTTTCTCATTTTCTTTTTCCTGTCTTCAGCATAAAGGGCAGAAAGCAGATGACGCCCTGCAGGTAGCCGGCCGATAGCTCTTGTGCGCCGCATGCTTGTGCTTGTGCCCCCCTGCCGAGGATACGGTATATCGTGGTTCTGTAATGTAAGATGTATGTGACGTGAGATGCGCGCGTACTCGTCTGTATGCGTGCGAAATTGACTGCCCCCTTTCCATCCACCCGGCCCCGTCTTCCCCTCCCCCCTTAGTCAAGGTTCGAGGGGGAGGGTGGTGTGTGCACCAAGCCGCCCGTTTTTGCCTTCCGCCTTGTCGGGCTCGACGAGCAGCACTTGGTCAAGAAGGAGCATCAGCTGCTATCGTGCAGAGCAGATTGGCATATCCTCGTGAACGCACGTTTGCATCTTTTGGAAGAGCACAGCCGCTCGCAGGGTTTGTTGTATGTGCATGTAGTCGGGTTGTTTTCCTCTTTTTCTTCTTTTTCTTCTTCTTCTTCTTCTTCTTCTTCTTCTTCTTCCTCTTTTTCGGCCCCCCTCCCCTTTCGTGACTGGTCAGCTTGGATCGATCTCCGGCGGCCCTCCCATCTAGAACTGAAGAAACAGCTTGCAACCTTGCGTCGTGGCTATGTGTCTCCATCCCAGATTGCAGGCCCCAGCCGACATATTACTTTGTACAGTTGGAGCCTGTTCGAGCAGCCCCCCCCCCCTCCCCCTTTCATCTGCGACGACGAGGGTGTCCCTTCTTCAGCCGCGGGCACGCGAGGATGTAACCCTCTGCAGCCGACGAACATGGAGAAGCGCACGAGTTTTGCAACATCATCGCCTAGCACGCCGGTCGCCTCCGGGTGAAGGCCGGGCACTCATCACGCACGACGCGAGCGGGCGTCCTCCCTGAGCGCATGGGGGGGGAGCATTAGGAAGCAGCTGCTCCTTTTAGATGCATGGTTCACCGAATTCAGAGTGCACTCCATTCCCTGTTCGTCCCAGAAAACGTCGCCGGCGCACTAACTACAAGATTGACGAGACCGGTGTCCACTTGGAGAGCGGATTCGATTCGCGCGCGGTGACCAG
>JACBXF010000142.1:1030754-1172297 GCA_014183025.1 Harringtonia lauricola | reverse complement strand
GAGGGGGGGGGAGGGGTGTTGCCGCGGTGGCTAGGGCAAAGGCGCTCGTTATAGTGGACGTAAAGGGTGGACAGACAATAATACACTTGCCTTCAGCGTGCGAGACAGCACCGATTACGTGTTTTATCAGCCCGTAGAGGGGGTGGTTTTCAGCTGTGGTCGTCTGAACTATCGAGACAAGCACAGCGTCCCAATACCTTGAGACATGGGGCGTCAAGGGACTGCTTCTGCAATTTCCGCATGGCCTCTCTGCTGCGCGCCCTTTACAGCACTGTACAGGGCCCGTACGATAGGAATGACCAGGAAAGAATGAACCGTCGACTTTTGACTAATACTTTGACAGATTTTTTCACTTTACTTTTTCAATTGCACTTGTTTTTTCAGAATGCGCAGAGCCGTAGCCAAATGGGCGATTCGTCATGCTGCTTCGAGTGCTACTCGGCTGATCTCTCTATGATGTTATGTCCCTTCAGTGCGGCATTCGCAGGCGTTGTGGCGTATGCCCTGTATGGACTCGCACATTTTCTATTTATCCCTTATAACGGATCTTGTCTACCGACAATACTATGTAGATGTTGCGATTGGGTTCGCTGTGGGAAACTTTACTCAAGGTACCACCTTCCCAGATATTTCGGCATTGCCGCCTGTGCTAGACACACCCCCACCGACTTCCACCATCTTCCACCCCTCCCACTCACTTGCCACCCCCCCCCCCCCCCCCCCCCCCCCCCCTCCCTCGCCCCAGGGCCAAGCAGCACTACTGGCAATCGTACACCTCCCTTCCCTGTTCCCCTGTGGCTTGGTGGAATCCGCTGCTGTCTCCGTCCTTCAGCTTGGTTCCGGGCCGGGCTGCCCTAGCGGGCTGTAAGTTGTGCGATCTGACGGGGAAGTTCGGTTGTTCTCTATTGTTGTGCTTGCTATAAACCCCCCCCCTCTCCTCCAACCAACGACTGGTTTCCGCCTACTCATCTGTCTGTGTTGATGATTAACACCACTGTCACTAGCCCGACACCCTACTGTGCTTGACTGCCACAAGCCTCGCTTCTCCAGATAAAACCTAAAGCACATCCCACATTCCGCAGCCTACGCCAGCCCGTCTCAGACATACTTCTCCCGTTCTCTTAATTCCTTTCTTCTCTTGTCCTCTCCCTCTCCTTTCTCTCCCACATACATAACTTTCACCAACCACCAATACTCTTGTATGCTTCTTGCCTTCATTCTATTCTGCATCTTTCCTCTTCTTCCCTCACCACATCTTCATTCACACATCTCATTCACAGATCCCATTCACACATCCTCTCACACCAACCGCCATGGCTCCCCCACAAGAGACCCGCCGGGGTCCATGGTCGTCCATGGAGGACAACCTGCTCCTCAGCCTGGTTGGGCACGACGATGCTGCTACTAACTGGGTGAACACGGCTTCATTGGTTGGGACTCGCTCGGCAAAGCAATGCCGCGAGCGCTACCATCAGAACCTCAAGCCCAGCCTCCGCCATGATCCCATCTCCGCAGAGGAAGGTGCATACATCAACAAGTTTGTATCGGTCAAAGGCAGTCGGTGGGCTGAGTTGGCACGCACGCTCCAGGGCCGCAGCGACAACGCTGTCAAGAACTGGTGGAACGGCCAGCAAAACCGTTTGGGTCGCAACAGCCGTCGCAACGGAAATGCTGCCAATGCTGCCACCTATGGGGAGGCCAGCGGCCAGCGCACGCACAGCCGTCATCCCAGCATTCACGATCTGGCCGATGCTGTCCAGATCCGCCACGGCCCCTTTCCCCAGCAGCACCAGCAGCACCAGCAGCCCCATCCCTACAGGGTTGAAAAGTCGTACAGGTCTAATGGCCACGAGCGGCCGCAGCGGGGGCAGGCTCTCAGCGCCTACGAGCGGCAGCAGGAGGAGCAGGCTCGCCGCAACTACCACCAGCAGCAGCAGCAGGAGCTCGAGGAGTCTCGCCTGGCCTACGAGCAGTCGCTGGCTCGCCAAGAATACGAGCGGCAGCAGCGGCGGGAGCGCCACGCAATGACGGATTCCGAGCCGCAGCGCCGCACCCACCTCCCTCCTCGCGGCGCGCCCCTGGAAGTGCCGGAAACAGCGAGCCGCGAGAGGCAGCGACAGGAGCCGGCGCAGGCCGCGTCTTATGAGTACGACTACCCGATGGCTGGTGCGTCATCCATGTACGCCAACTCTCCGGGGGCCGACTCGGTGTCCCCGCCGTCGCTCATTTCCGACACGGGCTCGCCTATGATGCGCGGCTTTTCCTCGCTTCCTGTCCTGTCGCCCACGCTGGATCTGCCGCCGATTCTTCTCAACATCAACGGCGCCGAAGACCCCAGCGCCAAGCGCCCCGAGGACAGCCATCGCTCGTCGGCCAACTCGTCGGCCAACCCGTCGGCTAATCCGTCGCGCACGCTGCCTGGCTTCGACTCTCTGGCGTACCACTACAATGAGCGGCCCTATGCGCCATCTTTCCGCCATTCGTCGGTCTCGCTCGGAGAGGAGTCTGTGCCTCGCACGCTCGCCTCTCCCTCGTACCAGCCATATACACCAGCAAGGCCCCTCCCCGCCACCCCATCCAATGCGAATATGGCCTCCCACACCACCGCGAATGGTTCTGGTAATCTGGGATCCAGCCAGTCCAAAGGGTCCAAGGGACGCATGGGCGTCTCTTCTCTCCTCAACTAGAGGAGATGGCAGATTCGGCATTTCGACGACATCTGTTATTGCTGGCCTTTTATCCATTTCTGGCTTCTATCCATTTCTGGTCTTCTATCCATATCTGGTCTTCTATGGCCATTCTGGCCTTCCATGGCCTTTTGTTTTATTATTATCACGTGCCCGTTTGTTTTGTTAAAAGCAAGGTGTTATCCTTCGGAGTGTGTATCGGTTTGTTCATGAAGCTTGGGACAGGGGGGCTGGTGTCAAGGAAATGGGTGTGTCTACGGACATTGGATTTTTCACGGTGTTTGAAAAGGAGTACGATACTGCTGGGCACAGCTCGCTGCCTGATATAGGTATTCGACAGACAGGCTAGAGCTGGGGGCGTTCGGTTTCTGGAAAGGGAGGCAGAGAGTTGCAGACATGTTATTATCTGTCTTCGAGGACTATTACTATTACTACTACTATTATTATTATTGTTTTATTTAAAAACATTTCTATCCAACGTTTGCTGTATTCAACGTGCACTTCGATGCTGATTTCTGGTGAGAGTTGACTCTATCAAAAGGGATAATACCGTTTTCTGAACTGGAAAACGCAAGGGAGATTTCTGTTGACGGAAACCGTAAGAGTCCGCAAGTCCGCCGTTAAGCTACAGGAGGGAGAGAGAAAAAAATTTTCTTTCCAATTCAAGAGCAAGTTAATTGGTGACGCAAAGAGTCGAGGAATTCTCATAAACATTTATGCCTGCCCAGTATTGCATCTTTGAAGCTCGGGCCATTGAATTCCTGGCCAATGCATTTAACAGGGAACTACGGAGTACGGCTGCTAAAAAAAAATGAAACTTTTTGAAAAAAAAAAAAAAAAAATCTCACAGTGTGCGCTCGAGTCTCCACAAAAGAAACGGGAGATGAACGCTCCCGACACTGAATGGGACGAAGGTCACATCGCCGTATAGTGCATTTCCTTGCAAAAAATGGTCATATGCCACCTTGTCTGGCAGGAAGAGAGAGATTTGCTTACGGATAATGTGCGCATAGCTTCGGCTCCCTTGGCTATGAGTGGTTTAGGGGCGAATGTGCGAATGCAGGTTTTCGTTCTTGTTCTCTCGCCGTATTGCCGTTTTGCCGTCTTGTCATCCTGTTTTTCGTTTAGCAGGACGCTGCTTTCTGCGCCACCTCTGCTCCTGCCTGGTCCTCTGCTCAGAGCTGCTTGCAGACTGCTCCATTTCTGCTTTCTTTTTTCTGCAGTGGTATTTGCGCTGCACACAGTGGTAAAAAGCCAATTCCTGGCAAAATGCGCCAGCTTGGAATAGCGGCTCGTGGGCCAGGCGATTTGGGGTGGCATGCGCTCCACCCCGGCTCGTTTAGCGGTCGATCTAGTTCAGGACCCACCATTATTTAGCTCATTCTCGATCTTCAATCAAGGCGTCTGTTTTTCCATTCGGACTGCAGCCACAAAAATACAAGATCGACCGAGTGCAGAGAGATTAATTGTACGACTGGGGATTCTAGATGATTTGCACCTGCTGTTGCAGCTGTGCCCTGGCATGTGATAGATGGCCCGTCTTCCACCTGTTTTCTGTCTATGCTCGTATAGTAGCGCTCTCGTTCTCAGCATCCGCTAGACGGACTTTCACACTGTTCTAACGTTATGGTACCCATAAGAGCACACGCTGCACGAGTCCTTTGTATTACCCGGAAAGTGAGAAGGGCAGGAGCCGCGGAGAAAAAAAAATATCATGACGTGTATATACACTGTGCAGGCAACTGCAGTTTCAATACCGCCATACCCATGGGCTCTTCGGGATTGTTTTTTTTTTTTTTTTTGCCTCATCTTGTACCGCAATACTATCTGGTCGATTGAAAGGGTGGGGGGGTGTGGGGTGCGGGGTGTGGGATAATGGCCAGCGCCGATTAATGCATGCGCACTCAGTGGGAGCAATGCATGCACCCGTGCTAGACATGCTTGCCCAACCTAACTAGCAGTGAAACAAAAAAACAGGAGCATACGCAATCGATAACGCTTGGTCGCTGAGAGAATGTTGACAGAAACAAAGGCCCAGTTCCATAGATCGCCATTGCATCTCGTATCCAGTCCTTTGAAAGGTGCTGATCGAAGAAAGTCTTAGACGAGGGAAGAAAGAGTTTGTTTGTTTGCATTTTTTTTTTTCAAAAGCATGTGTTTCTGCAAGATCGCCCGCCAGATTTCTGTCCCACGCACCACAGTTTGCTCCTGATGGTACACCCCCCCCCCCCCTCCTCCCCCTTCTCTCCGTGTCTATGCGCGCGCAGCTGTGCACACACGAGCAGAACGATTATTCACGCCGGTGATAGCCTGTTGCTCTTCTCATGAGAAAGTGGCAGTGCGCGTTAGCGCTCTTTCATATGGGCGGTTCTTAGGTAAAGTTTCTACCGTATGGGCATGTGATGTGGACAGAAGGCAAAAATGCAGGCGATGGAGTGGAAGCTGATGGAATTCCTGCAATACACCTTCCAGCCTGTGGGGCTCTGCCCTGGAAGAGTGCCATCCGCAAGGTAGATTGCTTGCGTCTAGGATCGTCGCCGCAAGACGCACCGAATCAAGTATCCCGAGACACGGCTCAAGCTGTGAGACCGAACCCCTTCCTAAACCTGAAGGCAATGAAGGGTTGCGATTAATTAAACCTCGTTTTGTTTCCTCGCACACAGCAACTCTAGCCGGGCCAAGACGGTCCAGACAAGCCCATTGTCTTCTCACGCACCGTCTATGAATATTTGGCCGCTGTATATGACGAAGGATACGACGAAGGAGCGTGGTATCATTTTTGCCTCACCTACCAGCACGCTTTTGGAGCTTGGGCCATTGAATTTCTTGCTAGCGTACCAAACGGCGGGCGGTCTTCGCTGCGGTCTCTGTTGTATCGTTCGGTGCTTCGTGGCTAGGTAGATATCCTTCGTATTCCACAAAAGAATGCAGAGGAGAGATTTGTTACCGTCGAACTTGTGTAACTGTACAAGTAGTAAGGGACGGAGGAGAGCAGGCGCAGCCCTGGCGCTCAAGGACGCTGTTTTTGGTCCTTTCCGGAAGAGAAACGACACTAAAACAAATGACGAACGGACGATTTCTCGACAACTGAATGTGGAAGCTGCTGTCTAGGGCGTCCTTGAGTTGGAGCGCGCGCGGTTGGCAGGGAAGGCAGTACCTGGACAGACAGCGGACGGAGGGCGTGACTTCGCAGCAAGGTTTAATTGCAAACCTCCAACAATTCCGCAGCGAACCTGTTTGAGGATACGAGATATTCTAGCAATGTCGGCAGTACTTTTCGCTCTGGTACAGACAGCGATCCCATGCCATACATTGGGCTTCCTTGCCGACGGCTGTCGGGGACATTTGGCCACTCTCATCTATACCCACCCCCTCTCAATCTTAGCTTCAGCTTATGCGAGTGAACAAGAGCCCTGCTCCCAGAATTCAGAGGCGATCATAGACGTGGTCGAGTGGCAAACAAAGATGGGAAAGAACGAACTCCGAGGAGATGAAGGTCAGCACCCACCCCCATTTTACCAAACTACCCATAGCCCTGTAGTTTGGTTACTGAGTGTCAACATGTTTGAATCTTCCATCCGGCCATCTAGCACCCCCCCCTCCCGAACCCACGCTCGTCTGTGAGTTGCACCTGTTGTTCTGGTATTGAAATTTGACCTAGAGAAAAGAACCAACTTGTGCGTGAAAACGTATTAGTCTCAGCTGCCGACCTCTTCACTTTCGCACACCACATCAGTACCAAACACACTTCATCACTGTGCTGGAATGCAAAAAGAAAAGAAAAGAAAGAAGAAAATTAAAAACGAAAAAATCCCCAAAGCATTGTTCGGCAAGTGCCGGATCTTTGTTGAACCTTGGGTAGATTCAGCGACGTTGTCCGGCAAGGGTAGTTGTCGACGAAGCTAAAGTGCCGTAATTTTCCCCCTTTACTGATGTGCTGGCCGTCGTACTGGTAGTGTTTACTCTGCGTGTGTCTTCATACCCGAGGTCAAATGTACCCGTACACTCTTCCGAAGATGATGATGAGAGTGACGAGAGGGATGCAGTGCGTGGGCTCGTGTCTTCTGGCAGCAATGATCCTTCGTCTCTGTTGGATCTAGGCTTCTCCTTCTTCTTTTTGCCCTTGCTGGGTCCCGAGGCTAGACGCTGCGTACATCCCAGAGACTGCTGGAGCTTCTGGATTTCTCGCTCTTGTTTTACAGACATTTCTGACCTAGTTGTTACACTATAAGCACTGGGCTTTAACTCTCGGTGACGTGGCCGACACGTTGCTTCTTCAGCAATGCTATTCCGGACGAATTGGTCGCTGATAATTTTGTCGTGATGGCTTTCGGTTATAAGAGGTGGCAGCACCGCATGAGCTATATGTGACATGTTAGTTCATTCAAGAGAGACAGGTCTTTTGATATCGCCGGACTCGCCTCTAGCCTCCGCAACGTGATCGGATGTGCTAGTATCAATTTCGCGAATGACGGCTTGGACGCGGCTTCTGAACCGGTCGGGACCCGGTCGGTGGACAACGGGTTCGCTGCCACTCCTAGTCGACGGATTCACGTCGTTCTTTTTGGTAGTGTCCAGGTCCACTGGTACGGCCGGTTCAGCCGTGGCGGATGCCAACAACCGCTCGAGCTTCGTTATCTCTAGTTTATACTGTTTCTCACGGGCAGCCCACTCGTCGCTAAGCTCTGCAAATTGCAACAGATCGTGTAGACGCGCAGCTTTCGCCTCAGCTGCACGCCTCTCGGTTCTGTCCATGTTATCCTGCATCATGAAAATTCCCTCGAGCACATACATTATGTGACTGCGGTAGCGGCTGGGAATTGGTTCTTGTGTTGTTGACGACGCTAGCCCCGTCATCCCAGACGTAGATCGTCGTAATGTCGATTCCGAGGTCTTTGCGACTGCCCCGGCCATCATGACTGTCTGCAGCTGCTCGACAACCTGCATTAGATCTGGCCTATGCCACGTAAAGTCGCTTTCGTTAACTATACATGACGAACCACCATCCTGGCACAAAGTGTCCCATGGTTTGCGGGAGTGTAGAGACGATGCTGAGCCTGTGGATGGAGCTGGAATAGATGTTTGACGCGACGCTGTTCCTTCTGCGCCGCCACCTCTCCTGGGAATCTTATGCCGATCACTGCTGTCTTTCCCTGTCCGCCGAAATGCACCGTCAAATCCAGAAATCGTCTCTAGGGGGCTTTGCAAGGGAGTTGTCGACCTGCTATCGCCATCGTTTGCAGCCGTTTCTCTCTTCTGGCTGTGGCTGCTGGCACCGCTGCCACCGCGCAAGTTCAGGTAGCTGGAGACCTTGTAAAGAGTCCGTGAGCGAGAAGATTGCTGCTTATGTATGGGGTTGGTGGCTGTAGAACCATGAGATGGCGAAGCTAGCCACGATGGTCTATCGCCATGGCCGTTGTGTTTCCTGCCATCTGCCATCGTCGTCGGGGCCAACGGTCTCAAAAGTATGGAACAATCACAACAAGACTCGGAGACGGAATTTGGCTTGTATCTCTCTGTCTCTTTCTCACAAAAGGCGCACCAACTTCCATTGACATGAACAACTTGAAAAAACAATCCGTGGGTGGGTAGATGCGTGTCAGGTAGGACGTGCAGGCCCTGGGTGAAACGGGAGTGAAGGGAGGGACAGGGACAAAAATATAACAGCAGAGGCACAAACGATGCAGAATCAAAATAAAATGTGAACAGCAAGTAAGCACAGAGAATGAAAATCAGTGAGCTTTTGCTTGCGCGTCTGTGCTCGTTACGGCGTTTTGCAAAACAGGAAGTTGCGATGGTCTCGCCGTGTAACCTCGTTTATTCAGCAACTACCTCATTCACAGCAAACTCAACCTTACCAAAGTTGGAAAGAAAGAGACAGGGAAGTGGCAGGCATTAGACCGATCATGTCGAGAAAACGGCGCTGAAAACAGCCGAACAGGGCAGACATCACTGCTAAGACAGGCCGCCGAGTCTTCTCTTTCGAGCCTTACCTCGTTATCACCTCTCCTGTCCAAGGAGCTTGCAGTCAGATTGGCAAACGGGACAGTGCTTGGGAGCAAAGAAATTTATGGCTCGGCACAATACAATGGAAAAGAAGATGAGAACCCCAGATAGAATTGACGAGGGTATTACCGGTTGCTCAAGATCCTGCCTGACTGCACAGGCCGCTGAACGACAAAACACATCCTATGTCACGAAGATTATCTCAGACGCTTCTTTGCATTTCAGGTACTGAGCGGATAATGCCATCCTTGTTATGAGGAGACTGGAAGAATATAGCATAGCGGATAGAAACAAATCCGAGTAAAACAAGGCGAGCATATCCCGTGAATGCTTTGCCTCCAGACGCTTCCGCTCCTGGAATCGAAAATCACAAACACGCCATCCATCGTGTCCTTCGACGGTATGCTGCCCACATAACGGAGAGGTGCAAACCTCTTCCATTGCCCTTGGTGATCATGACCGCTTCGTTTTTAAATGCCCAAATCATCGCACTGGCTCTGCCAAGCCGTTCCCAATGGCGGATATCCCTTTTTTCCCCAATGAACCCTGTCTTGGCGACTGACTCCCATCGCAATTCTTGTCGCAAGGAAAGAAAAAGAAAGACCCTCTGAAAGAACACCCAAAAGTCCCAAATGCGACGCGAATCGCCCATGACAAAAACGAAAACAGTAACAAGAAATCCACACCCGTTTCTGTCGTCCGATGTCTATAGATAAATGTCGCCTCTCTCGCCGCTGATCCATCGGCGCCATGCCTCGTCGTAAGCATCTTCTAGGTCGGACACCCAACGCCGGGTATCAAACAATCCACATGTCCATTTAGATTTCCAGAGTAGTTGCCGCAGGTCAGCCAATCGCCCAGAGCCATTGCCGTATACCTCACCGCTGGTGCTGCCTTCCACAGGGCTCATGTGGTAGGTGAGGCCGCTGGCTAGTTCGATGGCGGTTCTCTCGTATTGGTTCTCATCCGCTGCTGTTAGTTCGGCTGCAGCCTGCTCGCCCTCCGCATCCTTGGGGAGGGCTCCCCGCAAGATCGACGCAGCAATGCGAGAACACATCTTGTATTCGTAGCGTGGTAGTGTGAGAAGAGGTGTACTGGACCACAACACGTCCGCCGCTGTCGTGTGAGCATTGCACTCGGGTGTATCCAGAAATAAGTCGCACACGCGGGCACGTGTGATATGTTGGTGTTTTGGGGCCACGTCCGTGAAAATGATGCGGCTGGCCACACTTTCGCCTGCCCAGAGCGCTGCCGTCGTTCGCAGATTCATCTCGCCCAGTTCAGGAAACCGCAGCAGCCACAAAACGGCATTGGGAACGCGGGCTAGAATACGCAGCCAGCTTCGAAACGTCGTAGGATCAATCTGTGTGAAGAAGACAGCGTCAGAAAAAAAAAACCCAAGCACCACAGTATCTATAGGGTGTATATTACCTTATAGAGCTGATTGAAATTGCCCATGATGATTGTATCATCAGAGAGGCTGGGGAACAGCTCTTTGCGCATCTTCCACCGCCGACGTTGTTCGTCCTGCCATGTCATGTTGCGCTCGCTAGCGTCACTTGATTGCTTATGATCACAGCAGAAGAACGTGTCGCGACAGTAGATGATGTTCTCCGAATAGATCCAGTTCTCGGCATCGGCATCGGCCTCATCCCGGAAAACGTCACCAATGCTCACATTGCCACGCCATGGCCGAAGTGTGGACGGCGGCACAGCAGTCTTGTCAGCCAACAGGTAATCGCACCACTCTGCACCAAGAGTACCGGCAAAACCCATGAAGGCCATCTGTATAGGTGCTGGTCGGGCCGCAAAAATTTCATTCCTCGCCCCTCGAGTGTAGCCGTTGAGGTTGACGAGAATATGAATATTATCCCGAAGAATTTGCTTGATCAGACGGTCTGGAGACCAGTTGGTTGCATCACGGAAGACAGGTGCTTCCCTCTCGATCTGCTGACGGTGTACCGACTTATCACTGGCCGTGGTTGCATAACAAAATGCCTTGGCTCGAGTTGGATTATGGAACCCAAAAACCGATTGCATCCTAATACCGTGGAATTAACACATTGGACGTGAAGAGTGACAAGACAAAAGGTAAGGGGAGGAGAGAAGTATACGAAAGAAACATACAGGTGCGCCAGTGGATGGTTATTGAAGTCGGACGAGATATAGCCGACGTTGAGCTGCGGTTTCGGAGGTGATGGTGGTGGATAGACGGAGCCGGAGAGCCAGGGAGCACGAAGTGTGGAACACGATATCCGGAGAGCGTTGCGCTGTGAAATCAACCGAATATCTTTAGCTGGAAGCGGACAGGTAAACGTGTGGAAAGGTAACACAGTCGGAGCCGCCGGAATGGCGAGGCTTGCAGGTGGGCGCGGCCGCAAATAGCCATTGGGAGATTCGATGCCACGGACGTGCCGATCCTGGTACCAGCAACGCATGACCACTCTTGTGGCCCGTTCGATGAGACGGAGGGCGCGGGAGCCTTCCGACGCTTGGCCGGCCCACTTTTGCAACTCAGCAGCTATATCCAGCGACTTGTCTGCATCTGTATCTTGGCTATCGCCATCGTAGTTCATGGTCGCTTCCTTCATCTGGGATACGAGCATGGCGATGGCGCTCTCGTGCAAAACACCGCGGCCCCAGGTAGAGCCTTCTCGCAGTTGACGTCCAACAATGTCCACGACACGCTTGGTGAGACCGCTACCTCGACCATGCTGGCGGACATCCCGCAACATTCCCTCGTCATCAACATGCCAGCGATCGTAGCGCCCATTGTAGAGCACAACACCGCCACGGCCACGCCAGTCACAGACCGAATTGAGGGCAGTGGAGAGTCCGCAGACGGCTTCGGCGAACTCTGGATTCGACGCCACGGCACGGCGATAGTACATAATGGCCTCAGAGACGCGCCCGCGATCTTTGACAGCATTGGCCAAGTTGGTCAGGGCAATATCGAAGGTGCCGTCACAAGCAACAGCCTGCTCATACATCTTGATAGCTAGATCAAGGTGTCCCACATCCTTCAGAAGACTGCCGAGATTTGTGTGAAGATGCACATGCTTTTGATCGAGCTGGAGGCCATATGTGTAGTATGCAAACGCCAGGGCAAGTCCACTACCAGGGGGGATGCCGGCAGGAATATTCTGCGCAGCACGGCCCATCCCCGCCGATTGCTGGCGCGGCTGTTCCACCACAGACGGCGCAGATGATTGCTGAACGCTGGCCAGGAGGATCCCAACGTTGTTGGCAGTCGAAGGACTTTCTTGGAGTGACAACGAGAGGTAGTATAGGGCCAATATGTCTGCAATAACTGAAGAACGTCCGGTGGATCCTTGAGACGGGTAGCCGTTACTTGCTATGCCATCCTGCAGGATCTTAGCTAGAGAGAGTAGTGCATTGCTCGTCGTGGCGATGGCGGACTTGCGGTGGTGGTTCTCGGGGATATAGCGAAGTCCAGGTAGCTGGCCGCCGCTGCCTGCAAAGACAAGGCGAGCTGTGAGCTTTGCTTTCTCCGGAGACAACAGCAAAAGACCCGGTGGCTGCCGCATAAGATATGGCTGGCTGTCCGATAACATTTCGACGGGTAACAATGCTGCATAGATGCGGCGGACGAGGGTTTGGATGCTGTGGAAATTCCGACCGGCACCGATCAAAACGGCCTCTTCATAAGCAGTAGATGCTGCTTCCGTCTCCTTCATCGCATACAGAATATTAGCTTTCGTATGGATGAGCGTGAGAATCCGACCATTGTCGTGACCTGGAATGGCATAGCCGCTGGAACCGAAGCCAGCTTGGGTGCTGGCTGCATCCTGAACATTGGGATCTGGCGACGGCTCGCCACCAGCTGTGTCCGAAACGGTAGCAGTAGCCTGAACCGTGGCGACGGCCGGGTCATTATGTTTGCCATCCCCGTTGCGAAGGGCGTTTTGAACGAAGCTGATCATGTCAACAGCTTCGCGGTTCCGGTGCTCAGCCACCAAGAGGCTCGCCAGATGCTCGGCTGCCTCGAGATAGCTGGGCCGTGTTCGAATCGCCCGATACCAGTGCTCTTCGGCTTCCTTTCGCCGGTCCATACAATACAGCGTAGCGGCAATGTTGGACATGATTTCCACATAATCCGGCTTCAGAGCGTATATCCTGTTGAACCATTCCAAAGCCTGCTCAAAATGCTCGAGACCGTAATGCAAGCACCCGCCAAGTAGCATGCCGTCGATCCACTTCCATCCACTTTGTTCGCAAAGACTCGACAACAGGCCCAACACGCTCTTGGCTTGAGAAATGAGTGGCAAGTGTGGTGAGAACATATCGTGACTCGATGCCTGGTAAAGATTGTATGGATTGTTCAAGTAGGATGAGTACTTTTGGGCCGAGGGGTTTCCCATGTTGCTTCCCATCATGTTTGAGGGGTGGTGGCCCATCAGCTGTTGTTGTGCCTGCGCTGTTGCCATCTGACCTTGTAGCAGGCCTCCTTGGTCGGCGAAAGATGAATGGTGCGGCTGCTGGGACGATTGCCGGGATGATTGCTGATGCTGTTGGGACTTCAAAGAAGCGGACCGCTTTGTGGATGTGCGCAGGCTGGGAAGAGGACGGCCGTGAAGAGATTTCTTAGTGTACGTTAGATACAGCAGCAGGTCGGCGTATGTCTTCTCAGCGTATGCTAGCACACGCTCCTTGAACCGGGCAAGCCCCTCTCCTTGGGTGGGAATGCCGCGATTCGGTGTGGCAGAAGGCGGGCCCATAGAAAGCATCTCGAGGGCTTGGATGGGGGATTGCAACGTCGACGAATTGTCCATCTGCATGGTTTGCTGATCATGGCCATGGCTATGTGCTTGATTCTGGCGAGCTTGGTGAAACAGGCTCATGTCAAGCTGAGCGGCAGATGCCAGAGGCTGTGGGAACAGACCAGCGGCCATGGGCATCTGGAACGAGCCGTTCAGATTCAGGACGGCTGTTTGGAACATGGACTGGGCGGTGGGCAGATAGACGTTGGGGTCGGCAGCAACATTCTGCTGGGCGACGAAGCCGACTATGTTCGAAAACGGACCGAGCTGAGCCTGCTGTCCTTGTAAGAGAGCACTGTCTGGCCATATTGGCTGGGGCGTGAAGCTGGGGGGGTTGAA
Organism: Harringtonia lauricola; assembly: GCA_014183025.1. NCBI lineage: Eukaryota > Fungi > Ascomycota > Sordariomycetes > Ophiostomatales > Ophiostomataceae > Harringtonia > Harringtonia lauricola. The sequence continues at coordinate 1,158,484 of JACBXF010000142.1, read as the reverse complement.
CGCGGTGGGACCCGGCGATGGCTGGTATGAGGGTGCGAAGACGGGCTGGAAAAGCATATTGTTGGCGCCGTTGATGCCGGCAACGTTTCCTCGCAAGTGCGTGATCAGAGGGGCGGACTGGAACAGCGGAGCCTGATCCACGGCGGCGGGCGAGATTATTCCGGATCCATCGCTGAGAGCCTGGTACGGCCAGGAGCCACTTGGCACTGCGGCGGACTGCTTGTTCATGCTGGTGAAAAGTGAAGAAGTATTCCCGTTGGCCACAGCTGCGGCTTGGCGCTGCATCTGCAGATGTTGCAAGGCGACTGCATTCTGCTGGACGACGGCGGTGGGAAAGATGGCGGACGAAGACGGCAGAGCCATCTGCTTAAAGGGCGGGGGACCGGCAGCTAGGCTGGCAGGGGAGCCGTCATAGCCAGCATCGAGTGTTCCGTTGGGGGTTTTGCGGCGCAGCTGGTGTTCGTGGCGGGGTTCCTGTGGCAGGCCCAAGAGACCAGATGTGCCGTTGGCAGCTGCAGCTGCAGCGGCGGTAGCGGTCGCATCTGCCGGCGCGAGATGATGTTGGCCATGGCAAAGCTGCTGCTGTTGGCGGTGGTGCTGCTGTTGCTGAGAAGGGGCGACTGGGGTGCCGGTCGAGGCGGGTTGGGAGCTCCGGATGGGAAAGGCCCGCTGCTGCAGGACAGCGTCGGTTGCCGATCCGGTAGTCGCCGCAGACATGTAAAGATTATGTGACCCTGCTGCACGGCTCTGGGAGAGATGGCGGTGGCGCTGTTGCTGGTCAAAGGAGGCGTAATGGCTGTGGTTCAAATGGGCGTGAAATGGCAGCAGTGGTTCAAAATGGTCAGGCACTGGCGCCTGACGGTGCATCTGAACAAGTGACTGCTCCATGGTGGGTAGAGAAGGCGGCCCAGGGATAGACCAGCAGGGGCGGGGAAGAGGCGGCCGCTGCAGAGGCGGATTGTAGTGATGGTGGTAATGATGTCGTTGTCGTTGTCGCGTTCGTGAGTCGTCGTATCGTCATTCCTGAATTCGAGGTCCAAGTCGCAGCCCTACCCATACAGGCAGGGAGGAAGGAGGGGAGCCGAAAGAGGGATATGCATAAGAGGGACGCGAAACGAGCAGAGATGGAAATGGTGGCGCGACGAAGCAAAGAAATTCAGGGAAAGAAGAGAAGCAAGACGATGCGGGCGGTAAAATGAGGCGGGACGCGTGGCGACGAGAAACAAACAGCCAAGGGAGGAAAGAAGAGAAAAAGGAAGGAGCGACAGGGCTGGGTTGAGACGATTTCAAGATGTGCCGTTTCGACCGTCACACTCAGCCGGCTGGTTCTGGTGGATGGCGACCCAGTGGAGAAAAATTAGCGGTCATGGGGGGGCCGCTGGGGCGTACTTGGGGCAGTTAGCGACGCCGGCGGGGCAGCGGGCGGGAGGCTAGGCTGCTAAAACAAGACTTGCAGGACAAGCTGCAGATGGAGGAGCTGGAAACATATGACAAGCGTCCGTTTGCAGCAGCAGCAGCAGCGAGCGCGTTGTTTTTTGTTTTCGGTTGCCGCTGCTTGTTTTGGAGTTTGTGAACGTGTCATGCGTTGGGAGAGGAGGAGTTTTGCTTGTTGGTGGCGGTCCTGTCTATCGGCCCTGCTTGGACAGTTTAGACAAGAAAGGGAAGGCACGAACGGGTATACGAACTAGTATTGCTTTGTCGCTGACCGCCTAACGTACAGGGTAGAAAGGAGCCCTGCTGGTGTGGTGGGGGGATGGGGAGAATTTAAGGATGGGGGTGGTAAATGGGAAAGAGCAACCCGTCACTGGCTCACTGCCAGAGAGAGAAGAGGGGACACAAGGGGGTATATGTGACGACAGACATAAGATACAAGTACGAGGGGCGGAGTACGAGTACGAGTACTTGGGGTATAATTTGTGATGCAACCATACAAGAGCTTGCATGCATGCAGCACCTTTTTCCCTGGCAGCTTTCTTGATTTCGGGCCTAAATTGAGATCTGGCAAGTTTCCATCACAAACAAGCAAATAAGCAAACACAAACAAAAGCAAGGACGGCAGAGGCCAGAGGAGGGGAAATGAATAGGAGGACAGTGAGTGGAAAGTTGTCGATACCACATGGAACTGTCGAACTATCAGGCGAGGCTCAGTGCTGAAGAGAAACAATACAGGTAAGATATGAGACGTATCTTGCAATGCACAAGCGGAGCATTCAACACTACGCTGCCGGACGGTTGCGCTAGCTGGGGAGGAAAATCCCTGCGCTAGGCCTTGATGGTCGTCTCTTGGAGGGCTTGGTGGCTGGACAAAGCAGGGCCAATATTATCAGCACATTCCAGCACGTACGGGTACTTTGTCCCTGAAGCTGCTTTGGGCGCTGTGGCAAAGCACATGCCGCTCAGCTGAAGTGGCAGACGGGTCCCCAGCGATCTGGCGGACGAGCTTTCGTATAGAACCACAAAACATCGCCAGAGGCCACGGGCAAGCAAGGGCGCCCACATGCAGATGTGTCCCAGCATGCAGGTCGTCTCGCAGCGGGCGGTTATAGTGCGCAGTAGTCTATTTAATAAACGGCTAGTGCATGGAGCAGCTACGGAGCACCTCTAGAACGCACCAAACGTCATAAAAACAGCCTAGCACGCCCTTGTGTCTTATTGTGCTGCAGGCCGGAGCACGCCTGCATCTTTTCAAGTTGTGTGCGTTGTGCCATTCTACATAGTATTGTGCTTGCACAAGTCTCTGCTGGCATATTATATACATTCGTAGTAGTAAATAATTGCACGGTGGCGGGAAACAGGGAAGCAAGGAAGCAGGAAAGCGGGCAGCAGGGGCCGACACACACACCCCCGGAGCACCGGCCCTGGCGAATGATCGCCCCAGAAGACCCGACAGGGGGGGGGGAATGGAGGAGAGGGAGGGCAGCCGTTGGCATGCTGTGTGACCATTGTCTTACCAAGTATCAGCCGTACCGACACACGCTACCCAGTTTTGATGACGGCTTGCGCACATTGCATGGCCGTTTTTCCCGCCTTCCTGGCCAGGGGGCTTGGCCAGCTCGTACTCGTAAGACAACATCTGATTGAGAACAAAAGAGCTGGAGAAACGAGCGAGTTTGCGACTCGTTCTCACTGTTGCCATGGCTTTGTTTTACAAGGCGAGGAAAGCACGTAGTACAAGCAGGAATACTACTTCGCTACGTCAAAGTGGGCTCAGTGAGATCGGCAGTCATCATTTCTGGCACGATCGTGATTTTTTTTTTTTTTTTTGCGCGATACCAATCATCACACACTGCGAGAATACGGAGTCTCTTCCCTGTTGGCAGCTTCTTTTTTTCCCGTGGCTTCTGGAAAGCCAGCGGCGCTTGGACTCACCGGTCCATGGAGGAGGGGCCAGGGGGCTCCTTTTCAGAAGCAACAGGCCCGCCAAATGGAAACCTTGGTGGGCCGGCGTCTCCATTCAGCCCCTCCGGTGAGGCATCAGTTGGCTTTATTTGCAAGCGGCAAAAAAACACATCGACACTGTGATCAAGTCTTCTTCTTTTTTTTTTTTTTTTTTTTTTTTTAAATATATATTCTTCGACGTGCCCAAATTCTGCGCGGTTCCGCAGACAATGGTCAACACAAGGCAAAAAAAACACCGAGTAGACATCCCGTGTCATGCTGCATGTTGGTGATCGTAGCCACGGTTCGCCAGGCCTGAACAAAGCCGATCTACCATGGTGACGATAGATCGGCGACCAGGACGGGCCACATCCCCCAAAGGGTGGCCGAGCGCGACAGAGCCATCGCTCCACCAGCCAATTTTTTTCTCTTTTCTTTCTAGCCCTCGTATGCGATCGATGGTGGTGGCCCGAGCATGCGAACGGACAAACACAACTACTATAGTAGGGCACTTGCCGGCTGTCAAAATGCCATTTCAACTGCCCCCCGACAACAGACAGCTGCAGCAAGACCTCCGCCGCAGAACCTGCATGGGGATGTGGCTCCGGATGTGCTGACAGGACATGATCACCAGGGCGGGTAGATACATCAACCGCTTTCCCTCATCTCACCTTCTTCCTCGCATCGCTTGCTCCTCGCCAAGATCGTCTCGTTTTCTTTACCAAGGAAATCACTCCAGTGTGTTGCCTGCCCTCCCCTTTCTCTTAATTCTGCTGCCTGCCGCTCTGAACAATGCGCCCCAAGCGGGACGGGTGATTGACCATGGGCGTGTGCGAGAGAGTGTGGGTGCCTCGCGAAGCACAAGTCGCAGATGGTCTGTTGCGCAGAATCCTGCGTAATACATACTCGCCCTGTCGTGAGGGACCTCTGCGTGACAGGTTCCTTTTCTCCATCTTCTTGCCGTTTGTCTAGCTGCGGGCGCGGCTGCCTGCAAACAGACAAATAAATTCCTTGGTACGCAAGCGGGAGGTGAGAATATCAGACAGAAGAGGGATACAGAAGAGGGACACAGCCCCCCTCTTCCCCTCTTCGTTTCATCTTGCACCCCATACCATATTGGAAACCAACACATATGTGAATACGAATGAGTTTGCATGCGCATTACGAGTGCCATTTAAAAAGTTTCGCGAAAATGTCTCCCAAGCCTTCTGTGCCAAAGCGCCCACCCAATGTCGGCTGCGGGCCATAACTGCAGAAAGCGTAATATCAATACGTGTGCACAAAAGTCCCTCCTCGTCTTCCTTGATCCCGGCTGGGCTTTACAGGATTATGTTGCATTCGAGTCAGCCTCGACTGCGCTAGGAGCCCATTCCGCCGGACCCAACGGCGCACGCTTGATCCTGTTCCTGGTTTTATTGAGGCCGATACAAGAAAGAAAAGAGGAATCCTACTCGTGCTCGCACTTCTACGAGGATGGGCTCGCACTTTCTATTCCTGCCTCGGATCGTCAGCCACCCAAATTGGCTCTGCTGAAGATGGCCTTCCGAAGCAGGTTTCACGCCCGCATGAAGTCTACAGAACAGCGGCCCGGGAGGGTGGTGTGCGATATGCGTGCGTACTAGTACGGGGGATATATTAAGACCCCAAGTCCCGAGTTGCCTGCGCGGACACCATGGAGCAGCCCGACACCTGGTCACATAGTGCGGGAAATGGATAAATCCAGGATGACAAATGCGGACGGATGCGGGAAGGCAACAAAGCCCGCCTGTGAGGAAAAGGCATGTTGTCCGTTAAGATGGACCTCGACTTCCACAGAGACCAGGAAGCTGCGGTGAGTAGTAGGACATTGTCGATCTTCCTGAGCACATAAATTGAAATACGCCATGGAGTGCGGTATATTTCAGAGTGTAGGCCAGGGGATGTGAGGAGAAAACAGGGGGAGAAAAAAAACTTGAATTCATGGGCGCCAACCGTGGCCAACAGAACGGCACAAGGCAAGGACGGATCGCCGTCCTTATGACGCAACTTGTTCTACCACGGTGTCGTTGGCTCGTTCGTGGGATCTCCGAGGAAGCTCGGCATTTTGCCTCGTCAAAACATCGTCGTGGCACGGCGGACATTGAAGCTGCTTGTCATCGGATCCTGTTCAACTTTTTTTTGTTTTCCCTTTTTGTTTTTTTTTGTTCTGCTTGCTCTTCCTTTCACCTTTTTTTGCTGTATCGTATGCAGGATCAGGGTGTCTTCCCTTTCCCCCTGAAATCGAAGAGAGCAAAAAAAAAAAGGAACCCGAACTCCTTGAACACAATGCCAAGAACCCTTTGACGTCCACCCCCTTCCGGCTCGCTTATTCCTCCGGAACTAAATTTTTGTTAGCACCCAGGAACAGGCATATTGGTGATGTGAGCATGGGGACGCACTGTCAATGTCGCCGGCGTCAATGGCCTCGATGACCTCTTGAGGTGCCTTGCCGTCAACCTGGCAGCCGACGCTGTACGCGGTGCCCAGAATCTCCTTGACGGTGCCCTTGAGGTCCTTCGCAAACGACTTGAAGCGCATTGTCCGTGCAATCTCGATGATCTCGTCGAGCGGGATGGACTTGTTGTGCTTGATGTTCTTCTCCTTTTTCCGGTCCCGTGGGGGCTCCTTCAGCGCCTTGATGATGAGCGACGAGGCAGTCGGCACGACCGACACCGCGGCTTGCCGGTTCTGGATCGTGAGCTTGACCGTCACGCGCAGACCCTTCTGCAGTGTGTGTTAGTTCTCTCTCTCTCTCTCTCTCTCTTCACAGGCGCATCGCCCTTTTCGCTCTCTCCAAACGTACCCAGTCACCCGTCGCCTTGGCGATGTCTTCGCCGACCTTCTTGGGCGACAGACCAAGAGGACCGATCTTGGGAGCCAGAGCCGACGAGGCACCGACTTCGCCGCCGGTCGCTCTCAGGTGGCTATTCATCCATCATGTCAGTTTCGTTTTCTCGTTACTGCCCTGCTTTTCGCGAGAAAAAACATAATATCGCAAAGTCGAAGATGACAAGACCGGGAAATTCGCCGTCTAGGTGGAGGGAATAGATACATACATGACCTTGATCTCATTGGGGTCGATCTTCGGCGCTGCATTGTTATGTTAGCAAAGGAAACTCAAGACAATACAGTCGCAAATTGCATTGTCGAGGGAATTGAGCGAAGAACAACGTACGCATTTTGACGGATGTCTATGTCTGCGGATCGAAATATGGTCTGGTTGGAGGAGGGGTGAGAAGGTGAGGTCGCAGGATGTAGAGAGTTCCGTAAAAAAAAATCGACGCCGCGATTAAGTGAGCAATTGCCTCGGGGCTTGTAAAAAAAAAGTTTGTGCGGATTCAGGGCTGAGTGGGGTTTCCCACCGCATAAAATTAAATTTAAGCTGCGCCACATGTTAGCGCTCACCAGCCACATTTCACATGACCCTTTTCCCAAGAGGCTAACGCAATCGCCAGTCCAAGATACATGACGATTTACTTTATACAAGGGATGTGAAAAGTCAATTCTCTTAATATTTGCCTTTTTTCTGCGTGCTTAACGACGGTATTGTAAAACAGCTGCCCACCGCCTGTTCAGTTCCACCCCTGCCAAGATCAAAACCTTGCATGCAACTTCCAAATCCTCGTTTAGTTCGTGCCACTCACAGCCAGTCTGTTCTCGTGTTAGATATTTGTTCGCCGCGCTGAGGTGTGGAAAGAAAGCAACATACTTCATCAAGTGATCCATAAATGTCTGTAGAGACACGTCGTCCGTGAAGATCGTTTGGGCGGTTTGGGCGCCGATGCCGCCGTAAGCGCCCGAAGTGTGTGTGGTGGACGGGTTGAGCTTCGAAAGCAGGAAACGGGCCTGCGACCCACCAGCGTCGCAGACGATGAACCGGGGCAGAGGGAAACGATCCGTGATGAGATCCTATTGGTGTTAGCCGAAAATAATACTCGCAAGAAAAAAAATCAAACAAATCGACAACGGTTGGCACATACTCTTGCGTCCTCCTTTGGTTGCTCTAGCAGAGCCGCAAAGTTCTCGTAGCCCTCCTGGCTTTGGTAGCCGGCTTTCCGCCACTGGGCAATGGTCTCGCCATGGAAAATAAGAATGTGGAAGAACGTGTCGAGGAGGAGGATGTGCGTGGGCTGGATAGAGGTCGAATCCAGGAGAACGGGGAGGCCGCCATCCTGATCGAAGGTGTAGGAGTCCAGTGTGGGCTGGATCATGACAAGCGAGTTGCTCACGTCTTCGTGATTGAGGACGTGCCGGTAGAATGCCGTCTCATCAGGCGAGTTGTTGAACACTTGCAAGAACTGACTTCTCCTCAAGTGGAACATGAATTGAGGGTAGAGCGTAAAGTTCTTCTCCAAGCGGAACGATGATGGATCGTCTTTCCGGTAGTCGGCAAACCGCGAGCAGAGCCGGATCAGCATACGATCGACCCAGCGCAAAACATCAGGACCATCGTCCACGTCAGCCTTGAAGACCGCGATGCGGGACATGAGCACGGCAGCTGCCTCCTGGTCAAACGAGTGGGACAGCGTCGGGTCGCCGGCCGGGCCGCTAAGATTCCGGGCAATGGTGGTCACCCGGAGGTGGAACTGGCCCGAGGAGTGCTGGTAATACGTCAGGAACTGCATCATGCCTTTCTGGGCCCCCTGCTGGATCTGTGACGGGCCACCCTGGGCAATCTCAAAATAGATGCCGTAGCTGGCGCTCGGGTCGATGCCGCACATCTTCCATGCACAGGTATTGCCGATGCCAATCTCCGTCTCACCAACGGATGTCGACTTCTTGTTGAGCGAGACGCCGTGCCCGATGAGGCCAGTAACCTTGAGCTCCTTTGTCGTCAACACCTCAAGAACAGCGTTGAAGCCCATGAGCAGGTTGTCATCGCCGTCCTTTTCAAACACCCGCACGAACGACTGCTTGAACATGGACGAGGTGAAGCTGTCTGTGAGAATCATGTGGCCACCGGTAGAGTTGCAGAGGCCCTTCATTTCGAGGAGGCCGACCTGGTCGAGACAGCCGGCAAAGATGTCGATAATGTGACCATTGTGCGCCGTCCTCTTAGCAAGGTTGTCGTAGAACTGGGGAGGTGGTTAGTGCATAGCTCCATTTCTTTTCAAGGGAGCATCCTCACCTTCAAGGCCTTCTTGTAGTGCTTAGCATTGTCGCGGTCAATGTCGTGGTGGGACCGGATGGGCTCTCGCAGTTCTGGGCCAACCACGAGGCCAGGGCCTTCGGTGGCCGGACCACCAGCAAACAGCATGATGCGGCCGCCAGAGTTCTGGAACGAGGATTCGAGAAGGCTGACGGCAACGCTCAAGGCGACACCCGAGCAGCGCAGACTGCGGCGATCGTGGGCGACAGGCCACGGGTCCTTCTGCAGCTGCTCGAGAGCCTTGGTGAGCTGGAATTCGCCCTGCTGGACCGGGAGCAGGAAGCGCGACGCAGGGCCACCGGGACCGTTGGGCCGGCCAGCCTGGACACCAGGGCGGATGAACGGCTGGCTGAGGCCCAACATCTCCTGGACCTGCTTCGGACTGTACTCCTTGCTGCCGCGGAAGACATAGGACTTGGCACACTCGGTGTACCCGATCTCGTGGACTTGGGTCTGCGAGCGGTTAGCAAAATGAAAGAAGAGAATGGCCGTGCGTTTGAGCCTCATTGTGAAAGAGCACTGACCATGGTACCAAAGGTGATCAAGCCGACCAGCGCGTTCTCCGGCAGCAGGCTCAGGCTCATGACCAGAGATTCCTTGAGGGCAGCCAAGCTGTCGTCTTCCTGGCAGGTGTCCACGACGTAGAAGAAGATGGGCGGGCTCTGGGCCGGGCGCGATAGTCGGTACTCAATTGTCGTGTTGGACGGGTGGAGCTCGGGCGGGATGGCATTGGCCGTGATGTCCTTGTAATGCGCCGGGAGAGGGTTGCGGGACAGGCAGAACGGGCACACCCAGAGACGTGCACGCACGTCGACTTGGCTGCAGAAGGAAGGGAGCGCGTCAGTCGTGGCTGCATTGTGCATCGTGTGATGTGTCTCTTGGGATGCATGCATCCACCCGATGCGCGGCAGAACTCACCAGAAGGGGTTGAGGACAGAGCGGCATGGCTGCTTGCAAGTCACGGGTTCAAACTGCAGCAGAGGCGTGTCGGGCTTCTCCTTCAACGGGGTGTACAGAGCGCCAATGGGGACGACGAGGCGCGATGCTTCCTGTGGGCAGAGTCAGAGAGGTGCTGCGCAATGCAGAGCTATGCGCCCTTTCCATCTCTTCACGCAACAAATCGGTGAAGAGGCAGAGAGAGGGGGGGGGAGGCGTGAGCACAGCAGCAAACGCGGCTCTCAACTCACCATCCGTGTACTGGGGAAGACATTCCAGCTCAGCCGGACACCATCGCGATCCTCCACCTCGCCCCATTGCTCCTTGAGCGTCTCGTAATCCATCTTGGGCCAGATCACAGCTCGACCACGCGCGGGCACAGCTTGGTCGTTTTGCAGGATGCGATGATCGGAGGGTGGTGTTCAAGAGAAATATAGAGTCGACGTCCGAACCGGGGGGAGGGGGGAGAGCAGGTAACCACAAAACGAAGAAAGTAAAGCGGGAAAAGGAACAGGAGCAAAAACAACTCTAAGCAAAGTCAAAATGCAACAGGGGACAGAGGTCTGCCTGCTGTCGACTAGGGCGAGCGGAAAGGAAGCGGTGGCTTTTGAGGCCAAATTGGTCTCTCTCGCCCACCAGAAAAGCTAATAATGTTTGGGAACAGATCGGAGGGCTGTCGGTAAGGACAGGTTCCAGCAAGCTTCGCCCGTTGTTGTGTGGCGGCCTGCCCCTCAGAAAAAAAAAAGGACAGGTACTGCGGTGTCAGGCAGCTGAGGAAGTGTGGCTGATGCGGAATGTGGCGTCACGCATCGTAGTGTGGGGCAACCAAAACAACAGCAAAAAATGCCAGCTGTTAACATGTTCCTGTATCAGCGTATTCGTAGTTATTTACAATTATATATTTTTGGTGCTATTTCTCCTAGCTGATCCCCGTTTACTTTGCAAGAATAAACGTAACCGATGTGTACAAGGCCACAAACTTCAGCACGGCGTCGAAGAGAGTGTGCAGAGCGCCCCTGTTTTTTTTTGCGTGTGAGAAGCTATTCACAATAATATCAGGAAAGGGAGGAAACTTACACCATCCGGCCCTTGGGACCGTTGGCGATGTAGCCTCGGGCATAGAGGACGCGCATCACCGTCCACCCCGCTCCCAGACCGGCACTGACAAGCGGGAATTGCAAACCGCTGATCAAAAGGGCGCCCAGGAACGACGGCTGGTTCTCGATGAAGTTGGCGTGTGCCTTTTGGGCTGGGACAGCGTTAGACTTGGTAAATTGCATGAAAAAGCTGTGACAGAGGGACCCGTACCGCAGTTGAACTTGTACACAGCAGGATCTTTGGCCGCCTCCTCCACGGAAGCAAAGGCAATGGGGTATTGAACACTGGCTGCCTTGCGAGCCTTGCCGGTCGCCATGGCGTGGTAGGTGTTGACAAAGAATGTCGAAGTGGCGGCGAGGAGAACATAGCTGGAAGGTCAGATTGTGAACGAGCAGCTGTCGTTGTATGATGAAGAGATAACTCACCCATAATTGGCCGGGATCTGCAGAGTGATGGACATGGTGGGCGAGCCGTTTGCTGAAGAGAGAAGCGTGAAGTTTGTGGAGAGATCGACGAAAAAAAAACGTTGTTCAAAGAACCAACCAAGTTGAGATGGGGGTTATTAGAGAATGCGAGTACTGGATTAGATCGGCCCGTTGGTATCCAACTTGCTCGCAGCAGAGCACGGGCAACCAGCGGAGTATTGTGCTTGCTGTTTTGGTTCTAGGGCTGTATCAGGTATCAGCAAGTTCTTGATTGGGCGGAACTAGGTCGCCGTCAAGCACAAATCTACTGAGACTCCACCCGAACGGCGACGGAAACATCAATTTTGATTGCGATAGTTTGTAGAGACGGAACCTGAAGCGCAGCTCATTAGCCCGACGCCGAACTGGGCGCACCACGTGTTCCTAACTTGTGGCTTTGTATTCGGTGAATTTAAATCGCTAATTACATGGGAGTGCACTTCAATAGGGCATCGTTTCTCTTGCAGAATCATGTCGTGAAATAGGAACGAGGCTGTGATGGAAAGCAGCCGCGCTAATATGCGTATAGTGTTGCGTCGTAAGGCTATCATTTAATTCGTTGTTCGTTGTTCGTTGTTCTTATTCGTTTATCCTAGCGAGGGAGTCTGACGGCATCCGGGCACCGTTTTGCGGAGGATTGCGTGCTCATCCGCCGCCCACTTATGCTGACTGGCGCTGAGTAGGTCTGATTTAACCCGTGCATCGCTCGTCAGGCGGCCGCCATTCCAGCTCCAGCGCTTTAAAAACTCGCTGTTCGGCTGTGAGCATGTCCGGTGCTGGGTTGTCTGTGTCTTCTAGATCGACCCACGACCCGTCGAGTCGGCTGCGTGCACCGCTGCTGTCAAACTTGAGCCCGCGTGTCTTGCAGTACCTTCGGAGATCTCGCTGGAATGTCGTCCCGCCGCTCCAGCCCAGCACGGCACAGCCCACTGTCCTCCACGGACTAACAACGATGTCGACACGGCGATGTGGGTTGGTGTTCTTCGTCTTGGCCTCTGCCTTTCTGGCATCTTCTGTCGAATTCTTCTCTCTGGACCCTTCCCCTTCTGTGGGCTTTTCGCCAGACTTCTTTTCTTCGCTTGGGTCTTGCCATACGACCAGAGCTTTGTCTAGGGTATCAAACCCAGTCGCACCGGTCGGCCCGGCGTCTGCCGATTTCACTAGCAGACCCCGTGGGGCGTTCCCCTTCCAGTTTACCGGCTGCTGGTCTCGCTCCGAATTAGCAGTGCTAAGCGTAAGCGTATGAGTGACGAGGCCAGACTGTTCCAGCAAAAGGACAAGGTCTGCAATAATCAGATGGGTCGCCGACGCATCTGGATGACTGAGAATGACATCCACGTCGCCGTTCATGTCCTTGCCGCGCCGATATCCGCCGGCAATGACCATATGGAAACCCGGGTGTATCTGATTGGCGTGTGCAAGCACCCTGTTGGCGATGGCCTCGACCTGTGGCCGTGTCATCAGCTCCTGGAACTCTTCATAGAATTTGACACCGATTTGTTGCACGCGTGTCAAGTCCTTCCAGCCGAACTCGATCACATCGTCCAGTTCGCGCCATCCGTGGTTGTAGAACGAACGTGCTGTTGTCTCAGCCACTCCCCAAATGTTACAAAAGAGTCGCAAGGCAGTTAATTTGGGATCTGCCTCGGAGTCTTCTGCTTCGCGTACACGTCCCGTCCTTGCAAATTCACGGAACAGCTGGGCAAATTTCTTGCCGCATCCCGGCAGGCGAGCCACCTCGGTGGGGACAGAGAGCTTGTAGGGATATGCGGCAAGCGAGGCGATGGCTGTCGAATAGGCACGCACTCCAATCTGGTCGCCGACCAGCTGGCGCGTATGACGGATCTTTTTTAGGATTTCAACAAACGCTTCGTTTACTGGATGTACTGGAGTCGGTCTCTGGCAAGAAAAACTTGTCTCGAGGTATGTGGGAATTGGTGGTAGGGTGTCGTCCGCTTCATTTTCTGACGTCGACTTCCGAGCCAGTGACGGGCTGTTCGCGGACGCGCCAACCGTTCGCCGGCGCGACAAGCTGTTGCGTCTCTGCTGCTTGCCATATGTTGGTCGCAACGGCGAGCTGAGCGAGTGGTGCTGAGACGGAGCCTGTCTTTTTTCAGCCGCGCTATTGTGAGTTTGATCCACAGAGCCTACGTTGGGCTGCGATTGTGTGACAGCCGTGGAAGTTGTAACTGTTGGTTCGACGGCTAGTGCTCTTCGTCCCTCGTATACAATATAACCAGAGAGCGGAAGCACTTTGCCCTGCGCAACGGAGTCGTCGAACCATGCTAGCTTGACAACTTGAATTCGGAGGGATGATGTCTCTTCCTGCGGCTCACGCTGATCTGACACAATCGACTGTGCGTCGTCCTCTTCCTCGTCCCCAGACTCGCTGGAGCTGGAGATGACAATTGGGGCTGACGCACCACCCTCGGACGTTCGCCTCTTGGCTTCTGTATTTGAATGTCTGTGACGCAGCGATGACGGACGTTTCCTTTTAGACCCGCCTGCGCCGAGGCGAGTCTCATCCACCACAGTGATACCGAGTCGCCGCAGTTCGAACTGTGCTCGCTCTGCCCGTGAAAGCTTGCCCAAGATCACGGTGGCCTCAGCGGCCTCACGTGTCAGCGTCGGAATCTGCTTCTCCAGCCTGTGAACTTCGTCCGACGTAAGATGGGACGTCAGCAAATAAATACTGGGAAATGGAAGCTTGGAAACCATTGTCGTGCTGTGCCTTCCGCGGATTTTTGCATCATCTGGCATGCATGCGTGGGCCTCGTTTAACAATATCCCTTTCCCTGGGGAGTACTTGTAATAAATGGCAAGCACTCATTTTAAGAGGAAGGATGCAGAGGCAACCCAGATCGTTGTGGGAGCGCTGGCGTCATGACTATGAGAGTGGATAGAGTACTATGTATGCCTGATGTGCATTTCCTAATATGTTAGGCGCACGCGTTCGACAGTTCCGAAAGAAGACTAGCGCCATACCTGCGCAGTGCGCCGCAGAACGAAGAATGCGCAATGGGCAAGAGCTCACCGTAAGCTATGGGCGAATCTCACTCCAAATTTATTTTGTGTGCGTCGTAGTCTCAGCCTCTGCGACGGCTGATCGAGTTCGCTGTTTGTGCTTGCTAACACTGTACCATTATTTTGCGAGGCTCTGGCCGCATTGTTTTCTATTTCTCAATGCGTGCAGTAGCTTCTTCGTCTTTTGAAAATATCATATTTTCCTTTCTTTGCCATTCTCTTTGTGGCTTCCTTATCCGTTGCGAAAACCTGGCTTTCACCTCCTTGCGCCTTCCCTCTATTGTTTTAGCCATTGTTCACACGAGCGTTCATACGAGTACCAAGCGAGATATTACTGTGTCTTACAAGGGAAATACTTTCCCCGACTTCCGACTAAAATTTTGCCGCTAACCACGTCTGCTCCGCAACTGTCTCCTCTTCCTTTTTTTGCCTCCACATTCATTGTTTGACAACTCTTCCTTCTCCCTCCCCTGACATTCCTTTCGACATCAACATCGCTATCACCGCAAAAGACACCTCTGTCGATTTGATACGCGACAAGAAAATACAAAATGGCGACTACTGCGATGGATTACGAGCCCACAAACGGCGATCGCTTTGACGGTAAGCCTGGCTGTCTATTTTGCCTCCCTTGGAAAATTGCATACGACGCGTCAAATCGGCGTCATAACATGACACCGTCCAGCCTGTCCCTTCACCATCGATTCTCATCTGAATCTATTGTGCTGACTTGACTTTTTAGACGACGGTGCGCGTTACGAGCGCGAGGAGCAACGTAGTGCCTCTCCTCGTCGCGACGAAGGTCAGGAGAGCACCCGGCGCCGGTCTGCGTCGCCGGCAACTGGTGGTGATAGGTATTTCATCCTCCCCAACTATTCTTGATTGCGTTTCATTATGGATTTCCTTGCTGATCATCCCCTTCCAGACCGAAGGACGATGCCGGGTCGCGCAGCGGTGGCGGTGGCGGTGGTGACGATGATGGCGCTGTTAACCCAGGGTCGAACCTTTTTGTTACCGGCATTCACCCGCGCCTGAGCGAGGCCGAGGTATCGCGTATGTTTGAGAAGTACGGCGAAGTTGAGAAGTGCCAGATCATGCGTGACCCGCACTCGAAGGAGTCTCGCGGGTTCGGCTTCGTGAAGATGGTCACTTCCGACCAGGCCGATGCTGCCAAGGACGGCCTCCAGGGCGAGATGATTGAGGGCCGTTCCCTCAGCATTGAGAAGGCCCGTCGTGCTCGCCCCCGGACTCCGACGCCCGGCAAATACTTTGGTCCGCCGAAGCGCGGTGAGTGTCACAGATCTATACAGTTATTCCCCACCAGTTGCTAATTTCTCAGACCCCCGTCGCTTCGACCGTTTTGAGGATCGCCGTCGGGGTGGTGGTGGCGGCGGCTACGGCGGCGGCGGCGGCGGCTATCGTGACGACAGCTACCGATTCCGCAACTACGACCGTCGTTACGACGATCGCAGCGACCGTGGCTTCCGTGAGGACCGTGGCTTCCGTGAGGACCGCGGCTATGACCGCGGTGGCTATGACCGTGGTGACCGCGATCGCAGCTTCCGTGACGACCGTGGTGGCGGTGGCTACGACCGCCGTGACCGCGACGACCCGTACAGCAACGGAGGTGGCCGCGGCGATCGCCACGGCGCACGGGAGGACCGGGACCGCTACAGCGGCCCGCGTGAAGACCGCCGCGGTGGCGGGCCGGGTTACGAGCGTGATGCCCCCCGTTCTCGCGACGTTGCTCCGAGTGGTCCGGGTGCCTACGGTGACGCTCCTCGCGACCGTGACTACGGCGCACGGTAAGGTATCCTATCTGATTACCTCCTTGGTATTTCGTTGCCACACATATCTAACTATTGCTAGCGCATAATCACCAGCGACGAGTGCCATGTCTGAAGACAGGTAACTCGGGGTATTTTTCGCCTCGCTTTTACTCACATCTCTCTCTAGGGCCGACGGTTATTAACCGTTTATGTGTTTATACTTTCTTATGTTTTGTTTTTTTTCCGGCTCTGGGATGCGTTTCCGTGGCACCAAAAATATCGACCGAATGGGCGGAAGAGATGCGTTCTGGATCTGTTATATCGGCTACCGCCGCTCCTCCTTAAAGAGGAGGAAGTACGATGGAGGCAAGGGATCCGTGTGCGCTTCGCTGACGCTATGCATCCCTTGACCTCCATCGCACTTTTGCGGGGTTCTCCATCCGATCTCGCGTTAACCTCTCTCTATGTCTGGTTTTTTTACTCTTGTTTTCTTTTCCTTTTCGTTTTGTTAAAAAGCCTCGGTCGGAAGAACTCTTTTCGCCAGCTATGGCACGAATCGCAAAAAAGGGGGTCGGTCTTCGACACAGATAGTACGGCGGATAAAGCAGCAGCAGCAGCAGCAGCATCAGTCTAATGGAGAGCAGCAAAGCAGCAAAAGAGTAGCGAGCAGCACAGCCGAAAAGGAACAGCAAAGAGCTACCAGACTGTGCCTTTGTCATTTTTATATTTCCTTTGTCGTCGTCGTCGTCCTGCCTGGATCCAAAGCAGATCAGTACCAAACGCGCCGTGGGACATTCTCGTCAAATTTTTTTGTTATTTTGTTTGTTTTGTTTTCTCGTCTCCTCGGTATCCACCCTTGCTTTTCGAAGCCGTTTTGGTCGTCGTTGTCGTCGTTGTCGGTAATCTCTGTACGAATATCTGAGTTTTTCTCCGCCAATAAACTCCAGCCCACACGCCTGATTCAGACTATCACCCTTCCCGTCCCGACTCTGCCAGTATGGTTCGGCCTTCATTCAGCTGGCTACAACATCTTAGCAGCTCTTGTTTGTCAAGCCGACATTGACGTCCTAGCACAGGCAGAATCGGGGCGATATGTCGCCCGCGTTCGTCACGTAGCCTTCAAATCCGGTCATTCAGCACCCATATGCACGCAGACATCAACAGGTCGTCTCTCACGGACGATGTCTCTGAGTCCTTTCACCACAAAGTACCAACCGCCAGCCCTGCGCAAGCAAACTTGCACGTGCTCGTCATATATCGCACCTCAGAATACCGCAGCAATGCTGTCGCATGGATCCAAATGGACGATGCCTTTCCACAGAAAAGATGCTGACGAGGAGGCCGAGATGATTTGTGCAGCTGCGGTTGTGACGGGCATCATTGGATTAGTAAGTCGTGTACTTCTTTGCTGACAGGCTGCAATAGTCAAGCCGTATTTGGTTATTGTGGTTGCATCTCGGAATACAACCAGAACGCCCGCCGGGCATGCGTCGTCTTCGTGCCCGGGCGAGCACGCAAGCAAAAAAACCCAACAGCGGTAAGTTGTCAACAAGAATGTACCAAAACATATAGATGCGAATACACTTGTTTTGCTGTTTAAACAACGCTTGCCTGCCTGCCCCCATGTGAACAACGCTTTGCTCTCTACTTGAAAAGCACGCATGCATGCATGCTTTGGACAACCAACGCCCGTCTTCTATCACTCTCGTTGCTCGTTCCGGCCCACGGGCTGCGCGCCAATCAGCCAGCCCACGCCAGTCGTCAGGGTGCCCATAGCCGCGTCCCGCAGCTGGTCGCGCTTCCGGACACGGCCGTCGGCATCGGCGTCGGCGTCGGCTGATGCAGCCGCTGCGGACACAGGCGGACGGCCGTCGCCTTTCTCGTCTTGGCCGTGGGCCTCGCCGCCCCCAAAGCCAAACACGGCCTGGCGCGTCTGCCGCAGGCTCGACAGCGCCGACAGGTTGCGCTGGGCCGCGCGCGCGGTCGCCCGCGACAGGTCGAACAGCGACAGCGGGGCGTCGTCGGCGGCAGCAGCAGCGGCGGCGGCAGACTGTGGTTTGGCGGCGGCGGCTATCCGCGAGGCCATGGGTGCGCTGGCCGGTGCGGGGGTGGGCTCGGCGAAGCCGCCCGGCATGGCCGAGGAGGCGACGCGGGTGTGCTGACGGTGTTTCGGATGCGACCAGCCCTGGCCTGCGGCCTCGGCTTCGGCCTCCCAAGCCTGCTCCTGCTCGGCTTCGGTCAGCACGGCGGCCTCGAGCTCTTCCTCGCAGCGGCGGTAGGCGCTGAGGATCTCTTGCAGGGTGTCGGAGGGGGCGATGCGCAGGGCGGTGGCCAGACACTCGATGCGCTGCTCGAGATGCCGGATGGCCAGGTTGGCGGTGGCGGTGCCGAGATGCGTCGGCCGCAGCGTGCGCTCGGTGCGGCGGTACTTGCCGGCCTCGAGGGCGGCCCGCCAGGACCAGCTGTCGACCAGAACTGGCCCGCCAGAAGCAGCAGCAGCAGCAGTAGCGGCAGCAGCATCGGCAGCAGAAGGTTCAGCCAGTGCGGCGACCCGGCCGACGACATACGAGTAGGCCGTCTCAAAATCGTCTTCGTTGAGGGCGGCATCGATGCACATGGCGGTGACGCGGCGCTCGGCCATGGCGCACTGGACCGGCTCGAGCTCCGGGGTCAGAGCCGAGTGGCCGGCACGGTCGCGGACGGTGAGACCAGCAGCGACCATGGACGTGGCCACGTCGATGAGCTGCTGAATCCGGGTGTAGCTCTTGGGGTTCTGCTCCAGCACGCGGCCGACGATGGAGATGGGGTCGGGGTGCACGCGCAGGACGACGGGCGTGAACGGCTCGCCCTGCTTGAGGACGAGGCGGTAGCTGCTGAGGGCGTGCGTGGCCGCCAGCAGAGCGGCTGTCCGCTGCGCCGGCACCAGAGAGCCGTCGATGGTCTGGGGGAAGGCATGGATCCTGCTTAGTCAGCATGTAGTCACCAAAAAAGAGTCGAAGAGGCCTCACATGTCGTCGCATTTCTTGAGGCCGCCCCGCGTGCGATTCGGGTTAGACGCATTGTCGTAGGCGCTCAGAGCAGCAGCAAAGACGGTGTCCTGCACGGCCTTTGGGGGGAGGGGGTGGTCCGGCGCGTCTTCGTAGAGCGACCGTGCCAGAGCATATCCTAGAGGGTTAGCAATGCTGGCCTAGATGGCCCACAGCTTCTGGCAGCACTCACGGCCATTGGCGAGAAGCGCCTTGAGGATCTCGGCCTCGACAAACGCCTTGTTCACCTGGCCAAACACGCCGTTGCCGGTCTGTGAAGCAGCACCCCAGTCGCGCAGCCACAAGATCTCGTTGCGGGCCTTGATCCAGTACTTGTCCTCGCTCTTGGGCCCGTTGACGGCGATCCAGTGGATGACCTTTGTGAGCTCGCTCTTCTGCTCGCGCCCGCGGCACAGCAGGACCAGCTCGCCCACGCGGCGAAGAGTGCAGGGCGAGCCGAGACGGCTCAGGAGAAAGGCGCTGATGATCAGCGCGTGCAGCAGGCCGGTGGCGGCCGGAGAGGGCGCGGTCAGGACGTTGGACTCGTCGAGGAGGTCGTTTCGCAGGTAGACGGCGCTGGTCGCCGAGCAGAGGGCGGCCGCGCCATCATCGCCAGACGCGGGCGACAGCAGCGACGCAGCCGTCTGCAGGGGGGGGAGGGGGCCCTGGTCGCAGAGGCCTCGGATCTTGCTGACGACGCCGTGGGCGGCACTCAGGGCCTCAAACGAGGTCTCCGGGATCAGGTAGACGCACGCGAGCGCAGCTCTTGCGTACCGCCGCTCGAGGTATCCCTGCTCGGCCTCGTCCATCCACAGCCGGCCGAAGCCGCCGAGATCGGCGTCGCCCGGGCCGTCCCACTGCTCCACGGCGCCAACGGCCACTCTCCACGACTTGCCCGCCTGGTTGATCAGCCACTGCAGCACCTCCTCCCAGCCTGGACAGAGAGTCGCGTGTGTGTGGTCGTCGGACGATGACGCCGCCGCCGTGGTCCACCGTCGGGCATTATACAGCCAGGGGCCGATGAGGCCGCGGAGGTCGCGGCCCACAAAGGCGGCGTGCTCGTCGCGCACGCCCGTCTGCGACAGGAGCCGGGCGACGGCAAGCCGGTCGGGCAGGTGCTCAAAGTCGGCGAGCGTCTGGGCCACCGGCGCCTCTGGGTAGTATTCGCAGTTGCGCCGCAGCAGGGGCAGCAGCGTGGAGATGGCCCAGGTGCGCAGCCGGGCCGAGCGGTCGAGGAACGGCGCCACGAGGCTGGGCAGCTCGGGCAGAGCGCCGGCGCCGTCGTCGACGGCATATGCGCGCAGGATCAAGAAGAGCGCCAGCGTGTCGTCGTCATCGTTTTCTTTGTTGTTGTTGTGGTTGTTGTGGTTGTTGTGGTTGCCATCTGTAGCAGGCGGCGGCGCCTGCGCGCTGTCCGGCAGCGAGAGCTGGTGCAGGCGCAGCTTTCGCACCTTTTTGGTCGCTTGGTCGTCGGAGAGGCCATCGACGCTCGCTGCGTCGACGTCGGCCAGCGGGAAGAAGCTGGAGAAATCGTCCGCGTCCAGGCTCTGCAGCAGCGGCAGATAGTCGGCGGTCTTGAGGTGTGTTGGCAGGTAGGTCAGCAGCAGCCGCAGCAGCAGCTCCTTGTGCAAGACGTTGCTGTTTTGCGCAGCCAGCGAGGCGAGGCTGGCTATGTCGCCGGTCGCCGTGCAGTGTGCGGCCAGGAGCACAACCTTGGGTGGCGACAGAGCGGGCGACATCTCTGCGGCATGTCGTGGATAAATCAGTAAAAACTCGCGTCAGCGCATTGCTGGTGGTGGAGGAGGAGGTGGTGGTGGTGCTTCGGGCCTTGCTGGGGAGAACGTGTTAAGTGAAGCTCTCGAGATCCACTAAAACGCGGTGGAGCTGCAACTGTCCATTTGCAGACGACGTAATTCTGCTTAATGTGGCTGGTGCTGTGGCTTGCCTATTTTAGCGGGAAAACGCTCAGAAAGCTCCACCGGGTAGCCGGTTCTTAGGACGAAGCGCATCACGAAACTGCCCGGCCGTCCCCCGACGCACATCTCCCATTGCTCCCCGCGCACGCCGAACCACCTTTGACGAGCGCTCCCGCCTGAAACGGCATAGACGAATTGCAACATGGCATCTGGATTTGGCTTGAACGGAGGTAGGTGCTGGGACGGGGGACGCACAACGGCCATGCCCTCCGACAATTCTTCAATTTGCCTGTCTAACCCTTCTTTCTTTTGCAGGCCCAGGACGGTGCTTCCCGTTCTGGCAGGAGATGCTCGCCTGCTACGTCATCAATTCGAACGAAGACCCCGCCAGCCGCAAGAAGTGCTCGCCGCAGCTGGAGGACTACTATGAGTGCCTGCACCACAGGAAAGAGGTGTGTGTGTGTGTGTTGCTGCTGCTGGCGTGCTTTCGCCCCGTCTTCTCTCCAGACAAATCTCCTGTGCTTTGGAAATGCCGCAGCTCTCGTTGTTACTGTGCTCTTGCTAACAGCCTGGACAGGCCGCCCGCGTAAGGACGCTCCAGGCCGCGCTCCGGAAAGCCGAGGCCGCCACCCCACGAGACGCGGCACCGAATGCCGGCCAGATACGGAACCTGGGCCTGCTGGGCAAGGAGGAGGACACGCAAAAGGTTCTGGGGTCGTCATAAAGGGGCTCCAGCAGAGCGGTGATGAGGCTGTACTGTACATTTGCGCCCCTTGGGTCTTGCTGCATCGAACGAATGAAAACAAAAATTCGGAAATTGCATCCGCTCGCGTCCTCGGTGACACATGGTCGTGCCCTCCTGGCTGCCAGACCTGTTCCAGAAGCAAGGGAGGCTGCCAACAATGGAAGACGTCTGATGTCCGGTTTGCTGTCTTCCGCTCATCCATTACTAAATCTCTTTAGGAAGGAGCTCGTGGAGGTCGGACCTTCCTCCGCAGACTGGCGTCGGCCCTTCACCTCTTCCCCTCACGTCTGTTTTATGTTTACTTTTACGTATGGAATCTCTGCTGCTGCATGTTTTCCCTTTCGTGGTCAACTTTTTTTCTTTTCTTTTTCACGACGCCCATCCCGCTGCCATCATGCCCTGCTTCCGCGGCATCGACCTGTCTATTGTAGCATCAGACAATATCGTTTTCCCCGAGTTTCCGCATCCAGATGGCTCTTCTGCCAAGTTTCGAAGCTTGAAGGCCATCAAGCACAAGAGTGCTGTTTTTCTCAGCCCGAAGCCGTGGGGTGCCGTTGACGCCAACGTCGCAGATAACACTCAGACCGCGGATCCAAAGATCTCGGTTTACATCCCTTCTGCACCGGGTATGTGGCCAATCCGGGCGGTCTCCCTGACCAGACTCTCGGCTGACAGGCAACTGCAGATACAAACTTCTTCTTTCGCTACAATGTCAGCCACCCGCCCATAGGGCACAAGTACCTGCTCTTCAAGCTCTTCATCAACGGTCGCCATGCTGTCTCGTGGGGCAGCAATCTGAGGGAAGCCACGTCGGGGGTAGCCTGTCAAGCGCTGTTTGAGCCGTCCTCTCGCTTCCAGTACAACGACAGCGGCATTATTATATCCAAGCCTGGCATCGAGTCGCGATGCTTCCGCTTCGTGTCCAATGGCGGCAACTCAGCATCCGTGGCCGATGACGGGGGGGTTATTGAGGTCCAGGTGTTTCGAGCGCGAGCACGGAACCGGCGGGCTCCTCAGCCGGACCAGTACCGCGGCGGGGATAGATACGGCATTGCGTGAGTGTGCATGCGACCATTTCAGAGACGTGTCCTGACACGAGCAGTCTCGTGACCAATGGTCTCTTGGACAAGCCTTATCTGGCAGGATATCACGACTATCACCTCGTGGATGCCAAAGACGCTCCTTATGCAACATTCCTCTTCCACTACCGCTCGTGGGAGAACCTGAGGCTGTTGCAGATTGCGCCTCCTGAAAAGCCGGAATTTCTATGCTCGACGCCGCTGAAAAGGTCGGCATCCAAGGCCACCATTGCCGGCTCTGCGTCCTCGCCTTCCCTCAATGCCACCCCATTGAAGGCCTCTCCGCGTCGCCTGTTTCCGTGGCGGAGGGGCAGAAAGCAACGTACTGAAAACCCTAGGCTAAATCACATCGGCGAACCGAGTGAAGAGAACACCAACCCGGCCTTTGATCCAGACGACTGGTCCGAGTCGACTCGCCTCTTGGCAGATGAGACGGTTGAGTGTAGCAACGCAGAGAAATATTTCGTCCAGCGAGGGAGAGGCACGTCTATCTCATCCAAGTATTCGGCAACTTCGAAGCTCTCCGTGACCCCGTCTCTGCAGGCTTACGCCGATGGCGAGGACGGCACCATGGTCGACACAATGGAGATTGGGTCTGCCACAAGAATTGAGGCAGTCTTTCATGGAAAGATGCCAGACGCGAGACTGTCAGGCGACAGGCAAGAGAAGCCTCTGCTTGCCATTAAAGACGGCATCCCACAGCATCGACCCAGTTGCCTTTCACAGAAGAGCTGTGATTTGGATCAGTCATTTCCTTCTTCCACCTGGGAGCCCCTTTCCACAGCTTTTCTAATGCCCCCCTTTACTGACAGTCTTCGCAAGCGCGATGCGACGCCTGCGAAGCCTGCGACGTCACCGCACAGTGTGCAGCACCAGCGGGCCAATTCCCACGACTGCTCTTGTTTTCAGGTGCCCCATTTGTGGGAGCCTCAGAAGGCAGTCTCACCAGATCCTGAATGGGTCAGCCAGATGGAGAGGAACAATTGGAGCCCACGCCCTCACCAAAAACGACGGGGAAAGAGCAATGGCGATCTCCTGGAGAGAAAGAGGGCTTTGGAAGATTGGCTCGAGTCGTGTTCCAGGGAGACAGAAGTCGATGGGGCTCCTCTGCTGTAAGACTCTGGGGAGAAAGGACATCATGAATTGGATTGGCTGTACAATAATGTGTGTGACAATGTTTTGGTCTGTTGGGGGTATTATGTTATAGGCTCTAATGTTAACAGCCACAGGTCTCAGCCATAGCCTTGCAACATCGACAGCCCCGCATTGTGATATCAAACCGAAGAGACAACACAATCGCAATGGCCGAGTCCAAAGAGAGCCATCTGGAGAGAACGGCCCACGAGCCGCGCGACATGGTGCGTTTCCAACAGTGCTTTGTTCCAGAGAAAGGGGTTCTAATGCAAATGTGACAAGACCCGGCACACAGTTGTACTGTCCGACATCCGCCCCGTCGGACAGACTCTGCGGGTCCTGCGGCTGTCCATCCCGGACGGACAGCCAGACATCAAGGTCACTTTTGAACAATCTTCCCCCAACTATCAATTCCTTTTTTTTTTTTTTTGACCCGGCCAGTTCCGCCCCGGCCAGTGGGTCGACACGTTCTGTCCCGGCGTGCCCAAAGCCGGCGGCTTCACCCTGACGTCGGCGCCGTCGCGGGCCGTCTCGTCCGAGAACACAAACGAGAGGCGCTACCTGGAGCTCGCCATCCGCGCGTCCCCGGACAATCCGCCCGCGCAGTGGCTGTGGCAGCCGGCCGATGCGATCCTGCATGCCGAACTGCAGGTTCGCATCGGCGGCAGCTTTGTGTACCCCCCGTTATCGTTATCGCCATCGCCATCGCCATCGCCGCCACCCGCTCGCGTCGTGTTTGTCGCCGGCGGCGTCGGGATCAACCCGCTCATGAGCATGCTGAGCGCCATCGGCGAGCAGGCGGCAGCGGCCGACGCGCCCGCGGTGACGCTTCTGTACGGCTGGCGCGAGGAGGAGGCGGCGCCGCTCGACGACCGCGACCGCGACCGCGACAATAGCAAGGAAAAAGCACTGCAGGTCCTATTCCTCGACCGCATCGCCAATCTGTTTGCAGCACGCTCGCTCCAGGGCACACTGCGCTTGTTCTTGACGGGCGACATCAGCAAGAGCAACAACGACGCTGTGGTGCGCAGCAGCGGTTTCGACATTCCTTGCGAACGACGGCGCATCACCACGGCCGATCTGGACGCCGCTGTCACGCAGGGATCGACCGGCCCACCTGCCGATGACATCTACGTTTACGTGTGTGGCGTGCCTGCTATGACGGATGCCTTTGTCGAGCATCTGACAGCCCCCCTAGCCAAGGGCGGCCTGGGACTCGCGCAGCATCAGGTCCTGTTTGAGAAATGGTGGTGATCCGATCCAGTCATGTCAATTAATAGCGTCTTGTTGCAATGTAGACGATATGCAAAGCGTTACAAAAGAAAACAAAGAGAATATGCCATGTTCAACCATGTCCAATCATGTCCATCCTCCATCCTCCATCCCTCATCCCATCCTATCATCACGAATCCAAAATTTCCACCTCCTCCTCCGTCGGCAGCGATGGCCACTCGTGCTGTGGGAAGGTCTCATCCTTATCGAAGCTGAGGCCGGGCCCGCTGTACGCCGGCTCCTGAATCCTCTGAGAGAACGCCTCCCCCCCCTCGCCGCTGTTGTAAATGCTCCGGACTGACCTCGTGTCCTGGCCACCAGGCTTCACCGGCCTGGGGCTCACCACAGGCGCCACGGCCTCGGCTGGGCCCTGTATTCCAGCCGACGTGGCTTCTCCTGTGGCTATCTCAGTCTCATCCTCTACTCTGCTGCCCTCCTCGCTGTGTCCCAACTTCTTCAGCAGCAGCTCTGACTGCGCCTGGGCGAGCTTCTGCAGCTGTGCCACAGGATCCTTATGATACAATAGCACGTTAGTAAGATCGCAAAGACAGTCGGCTGGCGTCCACGCGATACCGTGAACACATACCCAGTCGACCTGCTGCGGCACGCCCTTGGCGGCCGGCAGCGGGTGAGCAGCACCCTCGGCGTCGCCGCCGTCGCCAAAGCCAGGTTCACCACCAACCCAGAACTTTGGCCGACGGACGGGCGCCGGTGTGACTGGCAGACTGGGTCGCTCCACCTCGCTCGGGAAGTCGGTGATTTTGGAGCCGCGCCGCTGGAACGAAGACGACAATTCTGCATCCTCGCCAACACCACCCAGCGAACCACGACTGCGGCTCCGCATGAAGCGGTGCTGCTTCTGGAACGTGTCGACGTACCGCTCGATCTGCGGCACGTCGTCCCAGGCATTGGTCCGCGTGAACGAGGCCCACGGGTCCGAGGGTGGTGCCGCGCGAGTAGTGGGTGGCGTCGACGGCTCATTCTGCCCATCCACAGAGGACGTGTCTGCCGTCATAGGTGGCTCGGTTCCCGATGCGTGGTGGGCGTGTGATACCCAGTGCGCTGGATGGGTGCTGGCCGGGGCCGGTGCTGGAGGCGGCTCGGCAAAAACACGTGTGGCCGCCGGCTGGTGACCCTCCCACGGGAAGATGGGGGGCGGCCGCTGGTGCACGGATACGGGGGCTTCCTTGGGGACCTCAAACCACATATCGCGCGGCGGGCTCGGATAGCGCTCCGGCGGCTTAAACGGGGTGGTGTCGCGGGACATCTCGTAGTGGGCCTGAGGGAAGTTCATTGCCTCCGGCTTGGCATTGGCGGGCGGCGGTTGCCTGACATGTTAGAATGAGCAGGCCGCGGCAGCAGGGTAGATGCTGGAGGACTCACCATTGAGCATCCCAGCTCGGTTCCTTGGGAGGCTCTGCCGGAGGAGGATGCGTTCCCTCTTGTTGCCTCTGAACCTGGTCTTCTCGAGTCTCAGTTTGCGCGTTCCCAACAGAAGCTTCAAAAGACGCAGACGCAGTGGTAGAGGCAGAAGCAGGCGGATACGTAGACGAAGACGGAGACGCAGCAGGGGGGTGGGACAAAAGGTCTTGGAAGGACGAGGGAGGGGGGGTAGACGACGGCGCATTTTCAAGGTGATCATGCTGGGGTTGATGGCCATGATCGTGTTGCTCCGGTTGCTCCGGTTGATCTTGATGGTGTTGGTGCTGGTGTTGGTGCTGGTGCTGTTGTTCGTGTTGATGGTGTTGGTGGTGTTGGTGCTGGTGGAAGAGGACTGGCAACAATGGATCGTGATGCGACTCGGGCTGACCATACGACGAGCTCCCCAGATCGAGCGAGGGCTCGTCGGCGGTTAGCTTGTGAGTAAAGGTGGGCTGGAATTCGCCCTTGACAAAATACTGGACCAGTTCGGGCGGCTGCTGGCCGGCTGGCTCCTCAGGCTGGGCAGGAGACTGCAAGAGTCAGAATGGCTGTTCAAGCAAAAATGCAGCTGAGTTCTGGGGGGGGGGGGGGGGGGGGGGGGAGGGAGGGCTTACAGTCTTCTTGAGGTAGTGCTTGTCGTAGACAGACCACCAATGCCCGACCATCTCGTCGTAGGCCGGGCCTCCAGAGGGGATGTCACGACCCTCGAACCATGGCTTGCTGGGCCCGATGAAGTGAACCATGGTGATCTGGGATTGAAAGTGGCGGTAGGCCGGGAGATACTGGTAGTGAGCAGAAGGCGTGACATTGTAGGTGAAAGGCAGGCGGTGGAAGGATCCGAAATGCATATTAAACAGGCCCTGATCGGCACCGTCAAAGGAGATGCCACGCCCAGCCATGCTGGTAAAGGTCGCGTATTCCTCGGCATTCGGGGTCAAGACCATAACGCCCGAGTTGAACAAGTCGGGCCAGCCAATGTCCGGGGCGGCGGCGAAGGGATAGGGCAGGTCAAACAACTCGTCGGGGGCGCGGTACGCGATGACATCGGCATCAATGTAGACAATCTTGCGGAACTGGCTCAGATTCCATAAATGGATCTTGGTAAAGGCAGAGTGGAGGTCAGGACGTTCCATCAGCTCTAGATTGTCGGGCGTGGCGCTGTTCTGAACGCGGGGAACCGAAATGATCTCGTCATAGACAGTCTGGGACACCCACGTTAGGAGCCTGCCTTGCTTCCCGCGGGAAGAGAAAACCACGCATCTCAGGTCGGCAGGAGACGCACTTTGAGCTCTGTAATGACTGCTTCAGAAACGGAGTCGGGGGTGACCAGGGCCACCAGCTGCTTGGAGGTGCCTGCATCGCGAAGGGAGTGGCCGAGCACGAGAGCTCCTGGGGAGGGGAGCATTGTTAGCTACCAGACATGGCATTGAAGCTGGGGGAGCATCCAGAGAGCTCCCAGAGAGCTCCCGCAGAGCTCCGAGGGAGCTTCCGGAGCTGCGGGGGGGAAAGGTTGAGATACCTGGCAGGTAGGCGTCGTTTAGCAAGAGCTGTGCCGTGGGTTAGTGGGGAGGCAGCTCAGAACACCGACAGGAAGAAAAATAGAGCTTGAAGAAAGTCTGCGGTACCGTGACATAGGCGTCCTTCTTGTCTGGCGAAGCCATTGCGCGGATCGTGAGCAAGAGGAAGGCGCAAGGGGAGGTGGTTTGAAGTGGCGCGACACGTGAGCTTTAGGAGAGCTGTCGGGCAGCAAAAGAGCAAGCAAGCAAGCAAGCGAAGCAAGAAAGCGCGGGGCAGAGCAGAAAACTAGCAAGAAAATGGAGAGAAGCAGAGCGAGAAGCGAAGCTGGTATAGCAAGAGCGATGGTGGGAAGTGGGCGAAGCCGTCTGGAGAGAGAGAAGGAGAGAGAGCGCAGGAGCCCGGCTTGGGGAAGGTGCGAGGGCAGGAGGACATAAATGCACGGCAAGCACGACAGCAAAATGAGAGGAAGGGAAGAAATTAAGGAAAGAGGCAACGAAGGAAGCACTATTGCTCGAGGAAGAGGAAGCTGCGAGGGTCGGCAAAGAGTGGAGAGGAAAAGAGAGAGAGAGGAGACAATGCGGGAGGTGGAGAGAAGGTGGTGCAATCCGAATGCACGGTCGGTTGGCATGCATGGGGCCATGATACGGTTTTGCGGGCGCTGTACTTGGGTCGTTAGCCTTGTTTTGGCAGGGACAGCTGCCGCTGCGCGTTAACCCGAATGCACTATATTATTGGGTGGCATCTAAGCCGGCTATGGGGTGGATGATTGGCTGACGCGACAGCTTCGTCCCGTGGCCATGCGCGGGAGATGAGAGCAGGCCAAATCGTGCATGAATCCTATCTGGAAGCTTCGCGCACACGTCTCCGTGCGTGCCTGGACATGCCAAAGACTTCGTGATACTATGGTTTTGTAGCACGAAAGCGCCCCACCGGATGGAGCTGTGAGCTCTCTGGCACGGACAGCGGGGGGAATGCCATAAAAGGGGCGCGACAGGACGCGTGCTGCCATTCATTTAAGCAGAACCACTTCTGTTTAGTAAGATACAGGGGGTCGATCCGGGCGACTCATCCACAAGCGCCGTCCTAGGCCGTGCGTGGCCACGACCAACAACACCGCCTGCAAAAGCGGCACGCCGTGGGTCTCGTGAAGCTGGACGCCGAACTTTTACGCAGAGCTGACATGCGTCAATTCAGAACGGAATGAGCAGTCAAGGACGCTGTCCCGCGTCTCGTGAGATGTCCCAGGCCAGCTAGCAGCCGCCGGGGCCGGATGCTTCTCGTCCGGTTGGCATCACCACGACCGGGACGCATCCTGTCCGGTGGAGCCTTCTGCCGTGTCGGCCTCGCCGAACACGGCCTTTTTTTGAGCTTGTGCAGATCGGTTGATGCACCTAGGACAAGATCCCGTGTCTCTTGCGAGGCCGCGTGTCTTGTGAGCCACCTGGTATGCGAGCTGTTCAGCAAGAAGCATCTCGCTTGACAGCTCTACACACTGACAGGCTCCACCAGCACCAGAAGGCCTCGAGTCGTCGGGTCGTGAGGCTTCAACCGTTCAGTCGGCATCGTATCTGAGCAAGGTGTCCATCCGATGGCACCGTCACCCGCAGCATCTTGCCTCTCTTGTGAGGTGCATATGCCACGCTGGCGACCGGGAAGCCTCGGCTGGGTAGGATCAAGATTAGCGAGCCCCCGATGCAGGATAAGGCATGGGGACAGCGGCATCCCTGCCATCGTCGTGTCTGTTTATGAGTGGCTTCCAAGCAACACGGCTTAGCCGCTCTCAGGCGAGCAGATGGTACGACAGATGGCCGTTTCCGCAAAAAGCCAGCCTTCCTCACAAGCTTCATGCAGGTGGGTCTGCAGCACGAGTTGGCCCCATGACCTTGGACAGTTGCGCGGTTTTCACCCACGGCTTCCAAGTGCAGCTGACAAATTTACATTCGGGCTATCCCGGTCCTGTTCTATATCACCCAATATGCACACAATGGAGCTATCTGCTCATCAGCAGTCTGCTTTTTCTTTTGGTTTTGGTTGTCATCCACTCACCTCTCAACTCCTCTTCGCCCCAGCGCCCTAGTGACCCCAATGCACACACTCATAGATCCTTCTTCCATGCGTGCTCTGGCTTGTGCGTCGTCTCGTAGTCGACGTGCACGTACGCCCGCTCAACGTCGGGCAGGCACTCCAGCTTCTGCTGGAGCGATTCGGCCACATCGTGCGTCTCGGTGAGGGTGGCGTCCGGCGACATGACAATGTCGATCTCGGCAATGAGGCGCGGGCCCGAGTGGTAGACGCGCACGGTGTCGATCTGGTGCACGGCGGGTGAGTGCGTGACGCACACGTACGTGATAAGCTGCTGGATCTCGACGGATGCCACGACGCCGACCAGCAGCAGGAACTCGGTGAAGGCGGTGCGCAGCCAGATGGCTGACACCACGATGCTCAGCACGATGGCGCCGATTGGGTCGATATACCAGATCAGCTTGCTGCCGCCGACGCTCGTCAGGATGCCGAAGCCGTTGATCAGCAGGTCGTTGCGGTGGTCCTGCCACAGAATGTACATCTGGCTGTAGCGGTCCTTGAGGGCCCACGTGTAAAAGAACAGGGCTAGCTTTGTGGCAAAGGCGATGACGACGGCGATGACCGACGGCAGATGGAATTTGTTTGTGCTGCTGTCCTCCTCTCTACGGCCGTCGGCCAGCTCCCTGATGGAAAAGGCGATGAGGATGAATGAGACGGCCGTCATCAGAAAGCAAAAGACAATGTTGCCAATCGTCTCCAGCCGGGCCTTGCCCGAGGGGAAGCGCGAGGGATCCACGCGCTTGACGGCGCGGTTGGTGACAATGAGCGTGACGTTGGACATGGGATCGAACACGGCGTCGGCCATGGTGGTGAACAGGGACAGCGAGCCCGACGACACGGCGCCGTATATCTGCAGGGCAGCGAGGATCATATTGGCGGCGAACGATCCGTACACGCCGATGCGGAACTTGAGCTGGTCGTCGCCCTGTTCCTGGCGCGCCTCGGCCTGGTGCTCCTCCACGGTCTTGAGCAAGCGCTCAATGGTCTCGTTCTGCGACGTGTAGAACGACTTGAGCTTCTTGGTCTGCATGGCCCGGCGGGCAACCGACGGCAGCAGCGACGGCACGAGCGGCCGCAGCGACGGCAGCGAAAAAGACATGGGGAAGCACTGGG
Organism: Harringtonia lauricola; assembly: GCA_014183025.1. Classification (NCBI taxonomy): domain Eukaryota; kingdom Fungi; phylum Ascomycota; class Sordariomycetes; order Ophiostomatales; family Ophiostomataceae; genus Harringtonia; species Harringtonia lauricola. The sequence continues at coordinate 1,127,341 of JACBXF010000142.1, read as the reverse complement.
CTAACAAGGTTTTCCCGTTGTTGTTGTCGTCGCTGCTGTTATTGTTGTTGCCGCCAGATGCGCCACCGGCAGCAGCAGTGCCGCCGGCAATGGCATCTCGGGCCACCTCACTGGCGGGGGCATGGCTGTTCACGTTTCGCTTGCGCGTAGCCGTCGTCTTCATCTGCTCAATGTCCGACTGTGTCTTGTAGGCCGAAGACAGGCCGTACGGATCGCTCTCGGCGGCCACGCGCGGCAGACGGCTCGCCCCGCCAGCACCGGCTGTCGTCTGGCTCTCCACGTCAGTGGCGCCGCCGACGGTCTGGCCGCTGTGGTCGCTGCTGGCGCCGGGACTCATGGGGTTTACAGAGTGCCGCTCCACGGCTGCGTCCGCTTTCTCGACCTTGACTTGGACGCCGGTGCTAGAGGCGTTGTTATTGCCATGGCCAGCATTGGACGGGCGTGGATGGAGCGACGGCGACCGGCTGCTGGGCTCAGCATGCTCGATGCGGAAGGGATGGGGATGCATCATGATGCTGGCGCTCAGATCAGGCTCCATGGTGTCAGCAAAAGAGGAAAAGTGAAAAAGGTGATGGGCAAAATACAAAAGGGAGGGTTCTGCAAACATTATGCAAGCTGGGTGTAAATAAGGATCCCAGCGATGGCCCTTAGGTGGAGTAATATAAGAAGTCAAAAAGCTTGAATGGGTGAGATGATGGTAGGGGTGGGGGCGAAGCAAATAAGAAACAGAAGGGAGTGGAAAAGGCGAGATGAAGCGGACGGAGAGTGGAGAAGACCTAATAGAGAATAAGATGGTGTCGCAAAAACAGAAAGCTGCAAAAAGGGAGAAGAGAGCAAAGATCTTGAACGACCTCGAACCGAAACGTAAAGGGAAGGAGCGAACCAGGTCCACAACGGAGGTCATATCAAGATGTGCAAAGCAGCGATCGTTCCTGCCGTTTCTTACGCCGCGCGAGCCGAGCTCTGAGCAATTTCAAACATAATAGTAATGGCAGCGTCATCGTATCGATCACATGGCAAATTCATCTGTCTGGCCTGTCACCTCGCATACACTTGCCGTGGCTACGAAATCCCCCCCTTTCCTCCTCTGTACCTTGTTCGCCCCTGGTGCTTGGCAGCTACAGAGATAATGACGATGACATGAAAACATCAAACCTGGATGCCAGCCGCGGTCTATGACCTCACGAGAAAAAAAATACGAGCAGTCGCCTGGTTCTAGACGTGGGCGAGTGGGGGAAGAGAGACCACGTGTAGCGGTGAGGTGTTGTGACGAGACAGGAAAAGGTGGTGCGGCCAGGCGGCGAAATGGTCAAAACCAGGGGGTTTCACGCGGGGAGGGGAAGACGATTTCATCGGCAATACTATGTAGGCACAAGACACCGGAATGAAAAGCTCAGCCGCCGAGACGGCTGCCCATGCCCGTGATGCGCAGATGTGTAAAGGGCTGTCGATCGTTGCCAAGACGTTCTTGGGCAGATGCGAGAACGAAGAGAGGGAAAAGAAAAAGACGGCAGAAGAAAACGAGAGCAGAGGTGGGAGAAGGGAGGCAGCCCAGGGGTGATTGGCCAGGAAATGAATAGTTGGACCGGCTGGCGATGGCTCCGTAAAAAGTAGCATGTCAGATGTAGGATATCTTGCAATGCTACGTCACCAAAAAAAAAAAAAACACAGGAGACAGAATAAACGCGATGGAGAACGGCAGCGGGGCTCATCGGAAAGTTTTCAAAACAGCATCAGAACAAGCTTTCTAGTGGACGCCATGCCCGCTATGGGGCAGGAGCGACGTGCAGCTAAAACCTAACGAAAGAATGGCCCGTCTGTGATTCGTTGGCCGTTATCTTCTTTATCTACTTTAACTCCCGTCAGATGGCTGAATGGAGCCTGTATAGAGCGATCAAACCGCAACACGCTCGTGCCCCTCTCCCCCCTCTTCCCTTGTCTTGTTCGGAACTGAAAACGAATCGCTAGATCGCCCGCTGGAACTGCTTCAAGCTTTCTGTTCCTGATCCCCTGGTTCGATCTGCTGTCGCTTCTGCCACTGCAGAGCTCCCTTTTCATGCTAATCACCACTTTGCTTGCGTACGCTCGTCGATCGGACGCCTGGGTCAATAGACGAAACACGGACACGGGCGCCACAATGGAATGGCAACTCTAGGTCTCTTTTCTATCACACATCTCTCTTTCTTTGATTTATTCAGTTGTCAAATCCATGGCACGATCTCGTCTACACGTTGTCGAAGAAGAAGCTGGGGCTGCCGGGCGTCGCGGAAGCCGCCGGTGCCGGCAGGCCTTCTGCCGTTGCTCCGGTCCCGTAGACCTCGCCTGACGTCCCCCCCGGCTTGACGGACACAATCACCACAGACTCCAGCCGCACCACCGTCTGCTTCAGGCCCGGCACCATGGCGTCCAGTGTCGCCAGCTCGTTGAACGCCAGCTTGCGGTCGAACACGTGCCCGGCGTCCTCGCCGCCGTCGATCCGCCGCTTGAGGCCTTGGATGAACGGCATCGACTTCTTGAGCTCCGACTTGTCTAGCTTACCCGTCACCGCCTTGACGTCCACGCTGCCTGTCGCCTCCAGCACCTGTTTTACCACTTCGATGCACTTGTCTTGCCACGCCGGGAACGCGTCCGCCACGAAAATCGTCAGCTTCTTTGGCTTCTTCGGGTCAAACGCCGCCGTCTTGCCCTTGGCAAGCTGTTCTCGTAAGCATCTATATTTTTTTTTCTATGGTGTAGCGCGAGACGTACCTTCTTCGCCTGCTGGCCCTCAGCAGCGGTAATGCTCGACGTAGTCTGTAATGAGAGGTTAGCACAACCTTGTCTCTTTCCCTCTCTCCCAATCCACTTACGCTCCGGATGTAGTTGCGCGCGGCCGTCAGCTTCGGGTCTGGTGTCGCCACGGTCGGGTACAGCGCATTCTGGATGCTGTCGCTGTGCTTCAGAACGTCACGCCAAAGGTACTCGCTGAAGTGAGGTGCACTGCTTCTTGTCAGCTTCCTGCCTCTGTCGGTCCCGCTGGGAAGGGGGGTTCACGAACATGGGTGTCAGCAGCAGCGCCTGCAGCTCAATATAGCGCTTCACCAGGTCGTGGTGCATGCCGTCGCCGGAAGCCTTGGTGATGTCCCGGTACCAATCGCGAGATGTGGCCTGGTGTTGTTAGTTGGAGAGACACGTCTGGCGAGAGCGCCAAAACTGCTGCTTACAAAGTCATAGAAACCGCTCTTCAGAGCCAGCTTGTACAGCGTGCCCTGGTAGTGCTTCTTGGTCTCCAGGACCAGCGCACTCATCTCGTTCTCGAACATCTTATCGAACAGCCCCAGCTCGCCCTTGCGCAGAGACGCGTCGGCCAGCGTCTCCTGGGCCCATTTTCGCAGCTCGTACAGACGCAGGATGGTCGCGTTGGCCACGGTCTCCTCGAAGTTGGCGTCCTCAATACCGTCGCCAGCATCCGCCAGGGCCACGCGCGTAGCATCGGCGCCAAACTTCTCTATGGCGTCGCGCAGCGTCAGGAAGTTGCCTGTGCTCTTGCTCATCTTGCTTCCGTTGATCAACAGGTGGCCGTTCTGAATGGTTAGTGATTCACGTCTCTCGCCATCTATGAAAAGGGAAAAAAAATTATAGAAAAGCAGCGACTTACGACGCGCATGCCGCGTGGCCAGAACTTCTTGGGGAAAAGAGCAGCGTGGTGGTACATGCAAAAGGTCAAATGGTTGTTGATCAAATCCTTGCCGGAAATCCGAGCATCCAGCGGGTAAAAGTATTCAAACTCTCTCCGCATGGCATCCAGGTCTTGCTTGGGGATGTCGCTCTCGACCGAGTCCGTTCGGCAGAAAATGTAATCCCAGACTTCATAGGTCTAGGGGGGGAGGGCATGTCAGTGCACGTCACTGGGATGTGATACCGGCGGTTCCTCTTACCATCTGTTCAGGCGCAATTGGCTTGGATGCTTTGCCAGGCGTCTTGCCAAAGATATCTCCGTGCAGATACCTAGTTGTGCGTAAGCAAGAGACCATGATAATGCCAAGGACACTGGGACGACGTACAGAGCAACAGTGTAGTAGGCCATGTAGACGGTGCTGTCCTGTTTATCTGTCAGTAATGATCATTAAGAGGTTCTTTTGGGGATTCGTACGCTCAAGCTCTCCACCAGCTGGGATTGGTCCCAGGGAAGCTTGGTGCCTAGAATCGTCAGCAGCTACATAGAAATAGCCAAAGTTGCAGCGGCATCCTACCCAGCCCGTAGGAACGACTGCAAGCCCAGTGTCCCAGCCTGCTCAAGTTAGCTTGCAAGCACACGCAATTTTTTTTTGTCGCACAAGAACACACCAGTTCAGCGTCTGCTCGAAAGCGTGCTTGGCCTCCGGATAGAAGCAGTTTGTGGTGCCGTCCTCAAGAGCGTCCAGGACATCCTTGCACCAAGCGCCGTCGCCGCCGTTTTCCGTCGTGCCTGGGGTGCACGGTCAGCCACAACAGTTGCAGGGACGTCTCGTCGCAGCAGGCTTAGCTTACCGTAGTTTAGGTACCACTGGTCGAGATAAGCCTAATTCGTTAGCCAGGCCCCCTTTTTTTTCTTTTTTTTCCTTTCTTTTTCAGAATGCACAAAACGTACTGCCACGCAAACATCCGCAGAGCGGGAAATGACCTCGCCGTCCGGCTCGGCGTAGTTGAAGGCGAGGCCCTGGTCGAGCAGCTGTTTGCGGATAAGCGGCTTGGCCTCTTGGACGGGCAAGCCCTTGTGCTCGCCGATGATCATGGTGCCCTGGTAGAAGCCCTCCTTGTATGCCTGCTCCTTGGCCAGCTCGAGGAGCTTCGTGTCCTTGGGCGAATTGATCTTGAGCTTGGCGACGAGGAACTCGGCGATCATGTTGGAGGAGGGAGTCTGGATGATGGGCAGAACCTCCTTGTCCACCCACTCTTTCTGGATGCCGTAGTACTCGGGCTTGCGCTTGAGGTCGGTGACGGTGGCATAATCGTCGGGGCTGTCGGACGGCACGCAGGCGACGACTCCCGTGCCCTTGGTGGGCTTCAAGCTCACCATGGGTAGGATGCGCACCTTTTCGTAGACGGACAGGGGTGCGTTGACGACAGTGCCGATGACGTCGGAGCCCAGCAGCTGGACGACGGGCTCAAACTCGCCCCAGGGCAGGATGTTCTGGTAGGCCATGTTGCGGGCGGCGCGCTCGGTGCACAAGTAGTACTCATCCTTGCCGTCTTTGTCGTCCTTTTTGGCGGCGCGGAAGATGCCATAGGCAACGGCCGGGCCGACAAAGCAGCAGATCTGGCCGTACATGGTCTCCGGGCGCAGGGTGGCGGGCACAAAGTAGACGTCGGCGTCGGCGGGGATTTTGTCGCCGAGGACGGCCTTGGCCTTGTCGGACCACTCAAGGGCCTTCATCTTGATGTTTACATACTCCTGGACGGTGACGCCCTCGCCGGAGCTGCGGTCGTGGTCCAGACAGGGCTGGCCGTCCTTGGGGCTGCTGCTGTTAGTGGTTGCGGGACAAGGAGGAAGAAAAAAAAGGGGGGTGGGATTACCTGTAGACGGTGTAGCGCTTGCCAAACTTGATCTTGCCCAGCTCCTTGAGGCGGGTCATCTGCCAGCGGACAAAGGCGTTGTAGTAGGGGTTGGCCGGGGTGGTGACAAAGGAGCGGCGCCAGTCGACGCGGGCGCCCATGCGGCGCAGGTCGGTCTCGCAGCGGTCGGGGAAGACCTGCAGCCAGTGCTCGGGGTCGGTGAACTTGTGGATCTCTTCGATGGGAAAGCCGAGGGAGAGCATGATCTGGAACTGGTACTTGGCGCCGCCGGACTTGGTGACGGCCTTGCTCTTGTTGCTCTTGAACTTGCCGAGGTCGGTCTTGGCGTCGGCACCCGGGGCGGCGTCGGCGGCTGACGACTCCGGCGCCGGCTCGGCCGCCTTGGGCCGCAGGGCGAGCACCTCGTCGACGTCGGCGCGCTCAAAGTTCTGGCCAAAGAGGTCGACCTCGCGCACGAGCTTGTCGGCGGCGGCCTTGATGGGCATGCCGGTGCAGTGGAAGCCCTGGGGCAGAAGGGCGCGGCGGCCCTCCATGCGGGCGAAGCCCGTCATGAACTCGGCCTTGGAGAAGGTGAAGCAGTGGCCGGCGTGCAGGCTGCCGTTCATGTAGGGGTAGGCCATGGTGGCAAAGAGCTTGGGCTGGCTGAAGTCCTCGGTCGGCAGGGGCGCGTTCTGCTCAAAGATCTTGCTGCTGGCCCATTCGTCTTGGAAGCGGATCTCGTCCTGCAAGAAGGTGTTATGTGTGAGTCAGGCCATCTCTCGCGGTCCGGTGTCTGGCGTCCCTCTCCGTGCCCCCTTCCCCCCCAACTCCCAACTTACGGCAATCAGGGTGTCTCGTTTCTCTGTCTGCGAAAAAACCGGTTAGCAGCCGTTTGTGACAGCTGGGCCGGCCACGGCGTCACTTACATTCTCGAGCTTCAGGGTGCCGGCCTTGGCATCTTGCCCGTCCGCGGGCTCCTTGGCGGCAGACATGCTGGACGAGGTGTGCTCAGACGGTGCAAGACGAGGGGAGGGTTCGAATTGAGGTTAAGGGAAAAAACCATGCGAGAGGACAACAAGATAAAAGCGGTTCACGAGTTGCTCCTGCCTTGCTGGGAAAACTGTGCTACCCCTCCATAGTGCCTGGTCTAGTGCCCGAGAATTTATAGCCGCGCCTGACCGCTTTCGTTTGACTCATCCCTGGGCGGTGAGACAACGCTTATATAATACGTCTTGCATTATACTGTCTGTATTCAAATGTGTACTCGTATCCAATGTGTATCCAAACGTGTATCGAGTGTATCGTCATTTCATGTCGTCATCGCCTCTACATCAGACTGCACTCCAGACCGTACATGGCCCGCTCGACGTCGCGCTTGACCTGGTACCAGTCGGCGCGGCGCTCGGCAAACTCGTAGACTTCCTCGGCGCGAAAGACGCCGCCGAAGCGGTCGCCGTCGGCAATGATGACGGCCATCTCCTTGGCGTGGTGGCGGGCATCGATGAGGTAGAGCTGGCTCAGCTCGCGCAGGGCGCGGAAGTAGGCCAGCAGGTCGGGGTTGCGCAGCGTGGTGACAAAGTCAAAGTACAGGGTCATGTCGGCGATGACGTGCACGGCGCCGGCCATGCTGATGCGCTGCCGCTTCAGGTGCTTGCAGACGGCCGTGAACAGTCGCAGGCCCACCTCGCCGTTGAACACGTCCAGCATCGTCTTCTCCGTGCTGCCCTTGAGCATGTTGGTGTGGCCGCGCACGAGCTCCACCACGTGCTCTGCCGTCGGCGTCGGGCCAATGTCCAGCAGACCGGAGCCTCCGGCGGCGGCGGCGCCATTGCCGTCGATAGGAGCCGTGGCCGCAGCCGTCGCGCCGCCAGGGGTGGGCGTGGATGTGCCGCCGCCGCCGGTAGACGACCCAGATCCGCTGGCGGACGTGCCGGTGACGCTGGCGAGGGTGCCGTTGAGAAACGAGAGCCCCGTCTCGGCGACGGCATCGGCCGACTCGGGATAGTAGTCGGTGGGCTTCTGCATGGTGGCGCAGATGTACTCGACCTCGTCCATGAGCACGTCGATGCCCTTGTTGAGCCCGGCGGCGACGCTCTCGTCGATCATCTGCTCGAAGCGCTTCTTGGCGATGCCGGCCGGGTCGAGAAAGTCGTTGCGGTCGGCCAGCTTGGGCCCGGCCAGCTGCTGCTCGTAAAAGACGTCGATCATCTGCGAGATGAGGTCGCCGACGTTGACCAGCTCGATAAACGTCATCAGCGGCGCCACGCCGCCGTCGCTCGGCGCCGCCCCCGTGATCGACCCCCGGCCGGCCCGCGGGTTGTAGTGCGACAGGTGGTCGACCGCGCGGTCGAAGCCCTGCTTGACGTGGCCGCTGCCCAGCACGCGCAGCAGCACCACGAAGACGGCCTCGCACTGCTCGCGCGCCTCGCCGGCCGCCTGCCCGTCCAGCTGCACAAACACGGCCGCCCGGCCCAGGCTCGCCTTGGCCGCGTGCACCAGGTTCAGCGCCACCTCGATGCTGAACAGCGACTTGATGCCCGCCAGCCGCGACTCCATCAGCGCTGCCTTGGCCGCCAGCTCGTCGTCGGGTGCCTTGCTGGGCAGCCCGCCCGGCACCGGGGTCGATCGTCCCGAGGACGGCGCTGCCTGCACGACTTTGCTGTCTCTGTTGCTGCTGCTGCTGCTGCTGCTGCCGCTGCCAAACGGATTGAGTGGGCCAGGCAGCACCGTCACGGGCATCATGACGACCTTGCGGAACGAGCTGAGAAAATCCTTCTTGACCTCCTGCCGGTTAAAGTTGGCCATGTAGAACGACTCGACGCTGGCGTCCTGCTCCAGCAGCTTCTTGTCCCAGTCGCCCACCTGCGCCTCGGCATGCTTGGTGAAGAAGTCCAGCTCCTCCTGCAGGTAGAGGTCCAGGTGCGGCTCAAACGCCCGGTACGCCATCTCCTTGACCTTGCGCTGGCGCGACCGCGGCGTCCAGCCCTCGTCGTCGTTGTCGTCCTCCTCGTCCTCCTCTACCTCCTCGCCGGTCATCGGGACGCTGCCCTTGACCCAGCTGACCGGCCGGCCGCGGTCCTGGGCGGCCTCCTTCTTGACCTTTTCCAGCGCTGCCGGTCCGACTCTCTTCTTGGGTCGTGGTGCCGTCTCCGTCCCGCGCGGCGGCTCGAGCGTCTTGAAGAACTGCAGGCACTGCTCAAAGAGTCCCGACACGGCCTTGAGATAGGCCGCCATGTTGCGCTCGTGCGCTTCGTCCAGCAGCGGCGTGATGTACTTCATGATGATGTCCTCGCGCACCTTGTCGACAAAGGCCCAGAACACGCGCGCCGGCTGCGGAAAGATGCGGCCGATGACGGTGCCCTGCTCGTTGACCTTGGCGGCCAGCCGCTCAAAAAAGGCGCGCGACGGCTCCAGCGTCACAATGTCATCGGCTGCTGCTGCCGCTTGGTCACCCTCTGATATCGCCGCCGCCGGCACGCCCCAGGCGGCAGTCGCCGTGTTGCTGGCGCGCGTCCGGCGCAGGCAGTCCATGCTGTTGCTGGCGGCCACCTCGCGGTCGGCAAAGATGGGATGCTTCTGGATGAAGAGGTCGACGCCGGCGGTGCTGCCGTTGAGGAGGCTGAGGACGTGAGCGTACTGGCGCATGCGGCCGTCCACGTCCCAGAACTCGTAGCCCTGCTCAAACTCGCGCAGCACCGCGCTCTCAAACACGCCCGTCATCGCTGCCAGCCGCTCCTCGCGCTGCTGCCACCCCTGCGACCAGTCGCTGCCCTGGAACCGCTGCAGCTGCGCCAGCATCTGTGCCTGCCGCTCCGGGTCGCGGAACACCTTGAACACGGCCGGGTCCGCATGGCTGCGCGCCTGCACCAGATCCCAGTAGAACGGCGCCAGCATGCCGTAGATCCGCGCATACTCTTGCCGCGCGTACCCGCGGATGCTGCGCACGTGTTTGAACACCTCCACCAGCGCCTGCGGGTCCTGCAGCGCGGTGCTGCTGCTGCTGCTGGCCGCCGGTGGCTGGCTGCCGCCCACTGCCGAGGGCTCGAACCCGTCCCGCAGCTGCGCCAGCTGCACATGTTGTTGATGCAACTGCTCCTGCTGTTGTAGCTGTTGCTGTTGGAGCTGCTGCTGCTGGAGCTGCATCTGCCGCCGCCGCTCCTCCTCGAGCGATGCGTCAAAGAGCGTCTTCCCCCCCGCTCCCGCTCCCGCTCCCGCTCTCGCTGGCCCTGGCCGCACACCGGTGCCGCCGCCCACGGCAACACCGCTGATCCCAGACGCTGCCGCCGCCGCCGCTGCTGTGTCACGCCGCCGCCTGGCCACCGCCTCTTCGAACCGGCGTCGTGCCTCGGCCTCGTTCCAGCAGCCCATGCTCCGCAGCCGGGCCACCCATCGGGTGTCGTCGTAGACCATCTCGCGGAAGCGTCGGCTTGTCTGGGCAAAGTGCATGAGGTCCGGCACGGGGAGGTAGTCTAGAATGGTGGCGAGGATTTCTAGGAACAAGGAGATGAGCTTAGCTTGTCGAGGGCCAAAGCGAGAGAAAAACAAGACAAACCTGCAGGCAGTACGGGCTTGGAGTCGCTCAGGTCCATCGCCTTGAGAGCTCCGAGGATGCTGTTTCTGGGAACGCCGCCGCCCGCCGGAGCACCGGCCTGACGGTGCGCGTAGGAGGCCATGGTGCTGTGAGGCGGAAAGGTGCAGCAAGATGCAGAACAGAGAGGAATGAGAGAAAAAAAAAGGGAACAAAACCGAGCACAATCAAGTCCTACCCGGATCCGTCATCCGCAAAATCCACAGTCCGCCAGAGATGGGGACAAGGAATCGCACAATGGCTGTCGACCATTGGTCGCAGGGCTGTCGTGAAGAGAGGTCGTCGTCCAGACAGCAAAAGGGGCAATCCGTTTCGATTCTGCCGCGCTGGTTGGTAGCGGGGAAGACGACAAGCTGCAAATTACGGGAAGCTATTTTAGCACTCGTATCCGGTGGGCACATGTAGCCAGCTTAAACACAGTGTGCGTGACAGCTCGTGTTGCAGCCTCTCCAATGGTTTTCTCCACCAAAATCCACCAAAATCCACCAATGCACGTACACAGTCCACTGCACTGTGCTGTACGAGTACATTTTGGTTCATTTTCATCTGTGCGGCTAATTGGGAAGGAACATCTGCGTTGACAGCTGCTGCCAACTGGCGCAAGTCTTATATCGAAACACAACTTTCCATATTATACATTCATTCATCCATCATCAAGCTGATCAATCCACCTCGACCGCCGCCTGCCTCTCCTCAGCTGCATAAGCCAGGAGATACCGCCGCACGGTCGGGTTGTTGCGCAGCCGCTCGTCTTCGGCATCGCCATCCGGCCGAAGCGTGTTTCCAAAGAGGCACATCCACAAGTCGCGTTTGGGCACATTTTCACCATTCATCTTGCCTTTGCTCATAAGATTCGACAGCTGCGCCTGCTGCAGCTCCATCGAGTTGGCCAACTCCAGATTGCTGTCCAGCAGCTCGGGCGTCGACTCCTTGGACTTGCCCTTGAGGTTGCGGCCCATGTGCTTCAGCCGCCGCTGTACTGACAGATTGTAGATGGACTCCTCGACGGAGCCGTCGACAATGTACAGCCACACCGTCGTCTCGTGCTCCTGGCCGATCCGGTGCACGCGGGCAATCGCCTGCAGCTCCAGCGCCGTGTTGACCAGCGGCTCGCACAGAATGACGTGGCTGGCGTTGACGAGGTTGAGCCCGCTCGAGTGAGCACGCGCGTGCAGCAAGAAGCACTCGATGCTGGGGTCCTCCCGGAACGCCGTGATGCCGTTACCGTCGGCGTACCGCGAGAAGCCAATCTTGTGGTGCGCAAATGCATGTCCCAGGATTTGTAAGAAGTCGGGGAATCTGGAGGTCAGTGTCAAGAAAGAAAGAAAAAAGAGAAGGAAGAGAAAAAAGGGGGAAAAAAAAGAAAAACACACTGGGAAAAGACAATGGTCTTGGCGCCTGGGTCGGACGCCCGCAGCCACAGCAGATGCCGGACAAGCGTGTCCACCTTGGTTGTGAATGACGGCCCTGGCAGGTCAATGTTGTTGATCTCGGCCAGCTTCTCTGCGCTGAACGTGGAGTAGATGCCCGTCGTCTTCGTCTTGGCGAACTGCGGATTCTGCTGCTCGTTGGCGTCCTCCCCGCCGCCGCCGCCGCCACCGCCACCCTCGCTCACGACGCGCAGTTCCCGCGGCTTCAGGACGATGTCGTGCAGGTTGTTGGGGGCGAGACGACGCTTGCACATGGGGCAGTTGTGGTGCGCCCGGAACCAGAGCGTGATACACTCTGTGCAGAACTGGTGGCCGCAGACCGTCAAGACGCCCACGGAAAACGTCGACTGGCAGATGACACAAAGCCTCGACTCTTCGCTGGTATCGTCCTCCTTCAGGTGCAGCACTGCAGACAGGCGTTAGCATTGACTGAGCCACACAAGCACAGGCACAGGCACTCACGATATCGGTGTTTCGACTCAGCCGTCGCCAGCGCGTTCCCAAGCTCTGCTTCTTCGCGCACGTGTGCTGCCACGGCCAGCTCGTCCTTGGGTCCCTCGTACAGCGCCACCATGTCCGACACCATCTGGAGCTGGCGGTAGTAGGCAATGCGCCTGTTGAGAGCCGACCGCACCCTGTCCGACTCCTTCTCCAGGGCCGTGTTCGCCTTGAGCTGCTCTTGCTGCTGCGCGTGCGTCTGCGTCACCAGCTCCGTGATGCACGTCAGCTCGACCTGGGCCCGCTGGTTGCCATTGTTCGCCTGGTTGCGCAGCTTGACCGAGATGTCACGCAGCTGCACCATCACCGCGCGCATCGACAGCACGTCCTCGGAGATGGCGACCGCGGCACGCTCTTGGAACAGCCGTCGCATCAGTCCCGGCGCCGGGCCATCGTCGTCCAGGGCCAGCCGCATCGCCGTCTGCCCCTCAAACTGCACCAGCCCGCTGGGGGCCAGTCCGGTCAGGGCCATCTGGCGGTCGCTGATCCCCAGCTTCAGGATGGTGAGGAAGGCCTGGATCTCGTCTTGGACCTTTGTCGAATTTTCGTACTCGTCGCCCGTGATCTCGACGTCCTCCTCGTCTTCGTCCACCAGGTCCTTCAGCAGCAGCTGGATGGCGGCCTCTCGCCAGGCGTCCATCTGGTTGGCCTGGTCGTTGAGGATGCAGCCCAGCTGCTCCAGCTCCTTGGCGAGGGCCCGTCCCTCGATGCCCTTGGGCGCCGGAAACTGACACTCTGGAATGGTAGCAAAGCCTTGCTTCGATGCCTCGCCAGAGAGCTCCGCCATCAGCCGCATGGCTTTCGTGCGGTTCTCTCGCAGAATCTCTTGCCGTATGCGCTTTGCCTGCTCGTACCCCTCGACCTCGAGCTTCTCCAAGCGCGCAAACTCATCCGAGCCGGGCGCCGTCATCTCCTCGTTGGATTTGATCTGGAAATAGCCGTTGGCGCAGAAGAACTGAGCTCGATGCATGAGCTCGAGGGCATACCGGAGGTCCCGCTGGGCGTCGCGGACACGTCCGCGCGCCTTCTTGTCTGGGTCATCGCTCTCGTCAAAGTCGTCGTCAGTGCTGTCGCCATCGTCGTCCCGCGACTTGGCCGCTTCTTCGTTGGCCTCCGCCGCCTTTTCCGTTTCGAGCTTCAGCTTGTCTCGTGCTTCCTGCACGAGCACCTCGCTCTCCTTCAGCACCGACTGCCAAATCGCCAGCGCCTCCTTCACCCGGGGCGAGTTCTCCAGCAGCTGCCCCCGCTTCAGCTTGTGCGAGAGAAACGCTCGCTTGGCGCTGAGCAGCGCCGCTTCGCTCTGCTCGACCATGGCGTCGAGCACTTCAACCACGGTTCGCATGGGCCCATCTCGGCGGCCGAGCGCCCGGCGGTTCTGCTCGCCGATTTCAGGGTGGAGGGCCGTCTGTCGCAGCCGGTTGAGGGCCGACTGCATCGCCTCCACCACCGAAGATGAAGTGTAGTCCCAGTTCGGCTGGAGCGGCGCACCCATGGTGTCCAGCCCACACGACTCCACCAGCTGCTTGAACAGACTCTGGTAGTGCTGCTCCTCGACCGCGGTGAAGGGCATCCTGATGACGTAGCGCTTCTGGGGCGGGATCGACAGCTCGTCCCCGACAGCGCGCTTCGTGTGCCGCAGGGCAATTCGGCCAAATAGGTTCCGGAACACCTCTGGGTAGGCACTGATGAGATGCTTCCATACCTTGTGGATGGAGGCATAGGGGTCGTAGCGAAGAAACAGCAGCAGTCCCCAAAGGTCTGGCACGGTGTGAGCGGCTGTCTGTCAAAATCTGGGGCCTAGAAGGCGCCTTACCTTCTATGTCATTCTTCATCGGCGTTCCGGTCACACCCCAAGCATTGACGCGAGGAATGACCCTCACCACGGTGGCTGCGTTGGTCACGCCGTTTTCAATCTCCTGGGCCTCGTCAAGTAGCACCCGCCACCAAGAGAGCTGGACAAGGGGAGACCGTGGCCGATGGCGGTTCTGTCCTCCTCGCAAAGAACGGCTTGGGGGTTCGACGGCGAAATGGAGCTCGGATCGCAACAGCTTGTACGTTGTGATTACCACGTCGTATGCTGCCAGCGTCTCGGTCATGGAAGCTTCGCTTGCCTCGTCCGTACATGACTTGGCCATGCCCTTGTAGGACATGACTTTGAGGTTGGGTGCGTGCCGCTGGAGCTCGTATTCCCACTGGCTCAACAAGGCTGGCGGCGTAACCACGAGAGTGGCTCCTGTTGGGCGAGGCATCCGAGGCGTCGACGTACCAGCTGTCGCGGTGGTGGTTTCCGTGAGAGGTCGACGGTGCAGCAGAATGAGAGAGATCATCTCGACGGTCTTTCCCAACCCCATTTCCTCGGACAGGATACCGCCGCGGATAGATCGCTCATACGCCTCAAAGGGGGACGGGTCTCGTGTCACGACGCCAAACAGATCGCTGGCATAGCAAGGCTCGCCGTCGGCATCCTCGACGCGAACAAAGTGGGATGTCGTGTCCGGGTCAGATGGGGCATCATATGGGACGACGCCAGACTCATAATTGCCGTTTGCATTGGCGGTCCAGCGGACGCCCTCACGCTGCAACAGCCATTTAACCGCGCGGGACTGAAAGGGGAACAGTGTGGCCGTCAATCCCGGCACGTAAATGTCTTCGCCCTGGCTCGAGTCGTCTCGGCTTGTGACGTGTGCAGCCTCGTAAAAGTCTTGCGGCGACTCGCTAGCCGTCCAGGCCTGGCCTCGCTTCGGCTCGCAGACGCGGGGGACCTGGGGGAAAAACGCCTTCAGCACGCTCTGGCGCAGCTTCTTCTGGGTCTCGGAATGCAAGCCGATACTTGCGTAGATACTTCGGTTCCACCGCAGCTCCAGATCGACGGTCAAGATGACTCGATTGTGGTTGCAGTGAACAGCCAGTCCGACTGAGGTCAGGACGTACCCCGCGTCGGGGCCGGTCGAACCGGTCTTCTCAGCAACACACAACAGAACATTGTCGGCTTCTGTCACATTGCCCATCTCCTGGGGCGTAAAGGTGACTTTGTTGGCCGAGCCGAGCGCTTTCTTTGCACGGGGGATGAAAGACAAGCCTTCCCAACATCTATAGCTGACCCAAAAGGCAGCGTTTGACGTAATGCGGGGAACTGGCCAAGGAACTTGATGATCTGAGCCATGGGTCGCATTGTACTGCGATGCGGGTCTGCTGAAAGTGAATGTGCGGCGAGCTATGGGAATGTAGTCAGGCTCCGGGTTGGGTTTGGAGCGCTTAGAAGGCCGCTGGTCTTCTTGGTCGCTTTGGCTGTCGTAACCATCAGGTGGCGGTGTACGGCTGTCTTGCGCAATTTTCCAGAGATACTCAATGAAAGAAAAAAAAAGTTCATCTGAGAAGAGTGTAAGTCGCTGCATGTGGGGGCAAGAACACGAAGAGCAGTCTTTTGAGGATGGGAAACGGGGTCAAAATGGATTGAAGGATATCTGGTGGCCGAATCGATGCATCTTGTCGAGAATGGCATGAGATACGATACGACTGGCTAGATAACGAGGGGAGGTTGACTAGGCAGGGCAGGGCAACAAGAGACAGACCTGTAAGAGGAGCCGGTTCTGGCCGCCCATACAAGGCGTAGCCCATTTGGGTACTGACTCGGGATGATCGACGCGCTCGAGGCATGACCGCTGTGTCTGCGCGAGAATGCCAGCACGACGGAGCATGTAGAAGAATGAGAGAATTATGCCGTTGGGAAGGGTTGAGCAAGAGAGGATGGAGGGGGGAGAGAGAAAAGGGTAGTCGGGGTGAGTATATGGCTTATCTAATCACAGGTTTGCAGCGCGCTACGTTAATTGGCAAGGCCACAACGGCGCATTCCTGGTGGGGCGGTTGCTGCTGCCTGAGCTCGGAGCCAGCCAGTGGCCAATCGGCAGCAAGCGCCGGGAGTACTTTGTTCCCTCCCGAGCAGATTTTCCCAATGGTCCAATAGCTCAGTTTGCTTTTGTGAAGACCTCGCGGCGACCACACGACAACCGACGGAGGAAGCGTCTGGCCGCATTGTGCTCTATTTTCTTACCGGAGCTCCACAGCGACACATTTTACGTGCCGCTGGTGCTGTTGCGAGATACGCTGCGCCCGCAGAGAGGCTACCGGTGCGTGCATTGGCCTGCTGGGGGGGTGTCCCATGAGCTGCGCTTCGGACCCGGGAACACGTTTGATTTCTTGGCTTGCTGACTGTGCCTTTTGGGGGGGGCGGCCAGGAAACACATAGACGGCATTATGAACGGCTTACGAATACGGCCAGCCCTGTGCCTGCGGTTCACGGCGGCGCCCCGGTGGGCCCCGACCCCGGCGTGGGTCTCGGCTGCTACTACTGCTGCTGCTGCTGCTGCTAGCACACCGAGCGGCACGACCTCCTTCTGCCAGCAGCCAGCAGCCGCCGACAGCCGCCGATGGTCGCACCACCAGCACCGCAAATCCCACGCGGCGTCACCGGCCAGCCAGGCTAGCCGGGTGCCGGCACCGATCCCGCTGGTGCCGGACGTGGCGACGTTTCTCAGCGTGGTGGGCCGCAACATGAAGCAGCACACGGCCAAGTTCCCGACGTGGGAGGCGCTGTTCACGCTGACGTCGCCGCAGCTCAAGGATCTGGGAATCGAGCCGCCGCGCGACCGGCGGTACCTGCTGCGGTGGCTGCAGCGGTTCCGCGAGGGCCGGTTCGGCATCGGCGGCGACTTTGCCTACGTGCACAACGGCGTGGCTGAGCTGCGGGCGCAGCTGGTGGTGGATCCCGCAGACCCGGTCAAGGTGACCAAGACGGTGCTCAACGTGCCCGCGGACCCGGCGGCAGCAGAGGAGGCGACGGAAGAAGCGACGGAGGAGTCAGAAGGCGGAAGCGCAGAAGACGCGGCGCCTCCCTCGCCGCCACCGATCGAAGGTGACCCCGTGCCGATCAAGGGCTACAAGGTGACGGGTGCGCGGGCCATTGCGGGCCCGTACGCGCTGCCGCTCAAGAAGGGCACCGGCTCGCAGGTGAGGGTGACGGAGGGCATGTGGGAGGACAAGCGCGGCCGCAAGATTGACGGCGGTGAGCGGCGGCGGGCCGAGGTGCGGTTCAAGCGCAAGGCTGCCGAGCGGAGAGCAGAACGTGAGGCTCTGGGTCTCTTCTGAGCGAGCCCCCCCCCCTCCTCCATCACCTCTCTCTCGCCTCTTCTCTTCCACCTCCATCTCCATCTCTTCCCTTTCTCGGCATCCGATGCGTATTTACGATGGGCGCGCCGCCCCCCCGAAACGACCAGATGTACTTTTATCACAATAACACCAAGCGGAAGAAAAAGAAAAGAAAAAGTGTATAGTAAAATCAAAATACCAAGATCATATGATTTGACGTCACCGGCAACTAGACACGATCCGGCAGTGGAGACCATGGCGTTGTGGCGTGAGATAGGGAGCTCGCTTTACGAGCACTTCCAGCGAGCTCGGACGAGAAAGAGCGGATTTCCCGGTGGCGAGCCACATGGAACACTCGGAGCCGAGGAGAGCGAGTCGCCCTGTCGGCCCGTTGCGGCACAGCCGAGATAATGTGGGTAGCATGGGCGGCTGAGGATTTCAGAACGGTGAGCCACGAGGCCGTGATACTGCACACTACTCCGGTACGAGATACGAATTACGAGAGCCGTTCAGCCTTGCTTGCGAGTCACCCAGCCTCGGTGGCAAAAAAAAGATGCTTGATCCCCCCCCGGCCGTGCATGCTCACCCCATCTGTTATGTTGATGCCTGGCATCGTGCTTCCCGCGTGTCCCCCCAACGCCACCTCCGCATGGGAGCTGCCTGTCGTGCCTCATCTCAAGACGCGTCCAGTCCCCAAATGCGGATCCCGTTACCAAGGCATCGGTACGGACGGTTCTAGGCACACGCACACTCACGTAGACTCACGCATGCACGTACGCACTCGCGCACACAGTGTGTCAAGTCAGCCGACCAGTCGGTGACATTTTGGTTGCGAAGGTGGTCTGACAATTGTCACTCGGCAAGGCAGCAACCCGAAATAGGGCACATTGAGCGAGATATATTGTGTGGAGGACTGCACTTGCCGGATGCCTTGGAAGGCCTTCGATTTGTTCCCGTGCTGTTTCGTTGCATTGTATTCGTATGCCAGAGGGTGGTAAGATTGCCGTCACTGCCCGTTGACTCAGAACCCTGTTTTCTTTTTTCGTTTTTTTCTTCTTTTTTCTTTCTTTTTCTTTTCTTTTTTCCCTTCCGTTTTCGTATGCATGGCCACTAGGAGCGCGGTCCGCCCATCCATGATGGACGTTCGAGTCATGGGAAAAGCAAAGGGTCGCTGAAACTAACCAGTTGGCCACTTTGGGAAGTTTGCTTGAAATTTAGGTGGAGCACGGATGGGGATAAAGATCGGAATTCCGCTGGAGTGGAAGTTGCAAGTCCGTCGGCCGCCGGCTTACATTTTGGAGCCAGCCCAGCGCGCAGTTCGGAGAGAACTAATCGCCGGCGTGTGGCCGTCTTTCGGAAGTCGTTAAAGGCCGAGAACAATAAAAATAAAATAAAATAAAAGAGGGGAGAAGGTGGAGTTTAGGGGGATTACGAGTAGAGCCATGGAGTTAGGCAAGCTGAGCACAATACGACATTACCTAATAACACCTAAAGTATGTAGTAGCCTCTCGTCTCTTAAAAAAAAAAAAAAGAAGAAAAAAAAAACGACGCAAATATGCAATCATCGTGCAGCAGAAACAGAGACTAGACCATTCATGGCACTGGGGGAGGGTACATTCCCGGCTGTGAGTCATTAGGTGAGTGTGTGCCTGGTCCGTATGCGAGTACGAAGTATTACTCCACGCTCCAAGCCGTTTTTCCAGCCTCACCCCCCGGCCCGGCTTCTCTTCGTCTGGTGCAAGATTTTGCCCGTCTGGTGACCCCCCTTTGGCGCGCGGCCAGTCTCATTATGTCTCATTCTGATGTCGTCTGCTCGTTTACGAAGTAGCCAGGTCTGCTTTGTTCGTTTCATCTTGTTGGATTCTTCCCCTACACCGCCACCTCTCATTTCCTGCTTCTCCCTTCTCTCATCTCAGTCGTCCAGCTTGTCGAGCAGGGCGGGCTTGGCGTGCCGGTATTTAAGCGCTGCGTCCTCGTACGAGGAACACGGGTAGATAGCAAAGATTACAGAAAATAGCTATCGTCTCGTAATTGGATACCACCTTTCCCCAGGCGGGCAACGGGTACTTCGGACTCGGTTCCTATCCCCACCTCCTGCCTGGTCACAGCGCTGGGCTTTATGCAACCTTGCTCCAGTCTGGAGCAGCTATTTGTCATCCGTACGGCCGCTGCTCTTCTCCCGTCGGCGAGGTCTGCTGCACCTGCCATACGTCTGATTAAGGTTTGCCCGGGCATCCAGACGGGTCATGGAAGAAGAGCCAAGTGATGCATGGAAACAGAATGAACGTGCCAGCCGCAGCCGCCCAGTCGGAAACGGATTTGAAAACAACCACAAACAACCCCAAACGCGAGCTCGTGGCATATTAACCCCCTCCCGATCCGGCCTAGCATTCAGTGGGTTTGCGGTAGGAACAGCTCGCAGGTTGGCAGGTTGCGGATGGTGGCGCAAGCAGCTGGCGTCACTCACTCCCATTTCGTCTGTTAATCGGCCCTTGACCCGCTCCATGCCCCGTGAGGCTGCCCAGCCTTGGAACCGGGAGGGGGAGGGAGGAGAGAGGGGGGCATCTCCACCCCTCCCTCCTACTCTGGCTGACTCCCACGTTCTTTGTAATCCATCTGGTACCATGATCCGGCGGTGTCAATACTGCGACTCTGCGGTATATACCGTAGGCTGTTTGTTGAAAAGGAGCCGTCCCCTGCCCGCGGCCAGTTGGCGATGTCAGAAAGCAGAAAAACAGAAAAAATGCAGTAGCGCAGGGCCCCGGGAAACAACATGGAAACAACAGCGAAACAGCGGGGGGAGGGGGGTCCAACGGAACCGTGCCGGGTCCGCGGAGACTTTTTCGTGGTGGGTTCTCTGGCGGCGCTCCTTTGCCATGGCAGTTGTGCAGTCTGTCGTGTGCATAGGGCTTACTGCCGTTGTTGCGTTGTTAGCCATGGACGAGCGAGGTCTCTCGACCAATAAGCTTAATTCGCAATGTGCAGTCTCTCTCTCTCTCTGACCGGCCAAGACGGCCGAGATGGATAAGCAAGGCTCATCATCATCCTGTGTTGCAGGGCAGGTAGGTGTGCCCTGCGGTGAGCCACGCCAATTGGGTAAGAGGCTCGTCTGCATGGGTCCTTTTTTCCTCTTTCTCTTCGTTACCCTTGTCGATTGACGGCTGCCTAATCCTGCCCTGCACCCAAAAATGGCGTGGAGTGGGTTCAGCAGAGTGACCCCCCCCCCCCGGTCTCCTTCCCTTCCCCCTCCCAAGTTCCTGACGCAGCACGAAGTAGTTAGCGGCTATTCCTTTGAGTGCAAAACGTTCTCGTTCTCTGTCCAGGACCTTCCCAGTCCCGTGGACAGGAGAAATGGCTCACGAAAACAAAACGCTGCAGAGTCGTATCACGGGAACCCATGTTTTGCCAAGCGGCACCATCGGCCCCCAACTTGGTCAAGCACAAAGTCGAAAACGGTCTCGTCCTCGTTGCCAGAATGGGCTCTCGCACTACATAGTACTATACTTGCTGCCAGGGGAGGTCAACAGCACTTCGGGCGCCGATCCCTTTCATAGTGCGAGATACCTCGCAATACAGCGCGTCTGCAGCCGTCTGCAGCCGGGTGTTAGTGCCGATGCCAAGTATCTTTCCTCTGCGCGCATTGGCTTTGCGAGTACAGAGTACCAGCGCGTGCGCCAGACGCCCACTTTCTCGGGTCCAGAGCCAACGGTATCTCACCTCCCCCCCCTTTGCAAAGCGGGCTACTGCTAGTACGAGTACTTGGCCTGCCTTATTTCGTGGGAACCACCATCGTTCCATGACTAACACGCAGACACATCCCGGCGTTGTCTGGGCAGCACTGCCATGTTTAATTGTCGCTTCGGCTTCTTCCAGCTCGACCAGGTCTGCACGGTTGTTCGCCATGGACCCAATTGTCACAAGACCCCATCTGTCATCCACGCTTGGCCTTCTCCCTTCCCCCCTTCCTGTCACTCCTTCGTATGCAAGTACATCCTCATACTCATACACATACACTATCACTACGCGCCGTTCCCACCAGCGCAGAAGAAGTCCGCTTTTTTTTCTATGGGGGGTGATCCCGGAAGGCGGTTGTTTGCTTGCCCCCCCCCTCCTCCCTCCCTCCCTCCTTTTAATGTATACGAAGTAGTTTCCCCGGGTGTTTGTCATCCTGTATGCTGGTCTAGGTCAACAATGGTAGACATATAAGATACAAGACAGGAACAAGAAGAGCCGCTTGTCTCCTGGCCCCATTCTTCAGGCATCGCCTTCTTTGTGAATCTCATTCTTCCCGGTACGTATTTTCTTTCATCTCTCTGTCTCCATCCACCGGCACCCCGGATATTGCGCCGTCCTAGCTTGTTGTCTATCTTGCATCCTTGTTCTCTGCTACGCAACGGTGGCTTGCTGTTATGCTGCTGCCTGACTGGCGCAGTTACCGACAAGTCTTGCATGCCTGGGATGATACACGTTGTTGCATACGCGCGCGCTCTCTCACGCACGTGTGCACACACCACTTCCCCCTCGTCGATAATATCCTTAGGCAGACATTTTCCTCGTCATGGGCGCCCTCCAAGCCCTGCGCCCTATGCAACATCCCATCTCTGAAGCTACTCTAACTCAGCTACACCCCCTCCCCTCCCCTCTCCTCCCCTCGCCTCCCCCTGTCTATCGTGCCTTGCCATTTAGGTTCGGGCTGCCTCACCTCTCCGCTTTGGTCCCACCATCCAGTGGATGTGATCAGATGCCCAGAAACACGCCCTTTATGTGCATACGCCCTCTCATTCTGGCCATCTTCAGGCAATGTTCGTGGCTTACGTTGTTAAAATGCTCTTTTACACTGCAGTTGTCCTTGCTCTGATCACCTACTGACGCATGCCAACATACAGACAATCACGGATTCTTTTCTTGGGCGTGAATCGACGCTCGTTGACACATTCTCTCATTGTGCTGTCTCTTCGTTGTTACCAGTCTGTCCTTTCGACTCTGGATCCGCCACTCGTTGATTGTTTCGTCCCTGGCGGACCCGTATATTCGAGCCTCCCGCTCGGTCTCAACCGAATCCGAAAGGTATTAGCGAATCTCCTGTGTTGTTGCCCTCATCGTTACTACCACCCCTCCCCCCCCTCTCCCCCTCCCATCCTTATTTCATTGCCTATTTTCGTCCGGAGACGACGCGACGACAAGCAACGTGTTAGTTCCAGCCTGTCGTCGTCATCCCGGCTGTCTGATCGCCTTGCCAAGTGTCCACCGGCGTCTACGTTGCTGTCACCCTCCTCCTCCTCGGCGGGATACAGAGCGGGAGCTCGAGCCGGCCACTTGCCTTGGCCGCCGGGACTGCCGTCTAAGCCCCCAGAAACAGGGCTGCAGGGTTGACAGGGTAGTGGGCGAAGCACGCATGCAAGACAAGAAGATGTATAAAAGGAGCCGGCGGGTCGCAGCATTTCGCGTCTAGTTGTTCTTTATTTGCAACACGATCTGACCCCCCTCCCTGTTGATTTGTGGTCCCCCTTTCCTCTGCCCCCCCTGTGCCGAATTTGTAAAGACGAGAGACGCCCGAGGAGCAGATAGACGAGGCTAGTTATCATAGCCTTGGACACACTTACTCAAGCCATTGCTTACAAGAAGAGGCGCTTGACCGCTTTGGAAAACCCTCCGCCGACTCGCTCCAAGACACTTGCACCAAATCTACCCACCTTGATTTAAGCTTTCCTCCTCCCACACACACACACATACGCATACGTCTAAAACCTCGCATTTGCTGCCCCTGTCTAACGCATATGCACAGAACGCTTCCTCTCTCCCGCACCATCACTGCCGCCCAACGGCATACATGCATTAACCTACCTTCCAGACGAGTGCATATATATAAGCCCGTCCCTATAATACCCCTGGGGCCGTGTTATCCGCCCTCTTCCTGTCTTTCTCATTCTGCATCAGTATCTTTGCACTCTTTTTCTTCCCCGCCCGCGCCGTTAAATGTACGGAAGTCAGCGGTCGCAGAAAGAACAACAACGCAATCCAAACCGACATCGTGACCACAACCCAAGCGCTGACCGAGACGGGATTGGCCAGGCAGACGAGCCGTCGACACCGCGTGCCAGCGGCCTAGCAGATCCAAACTCGGGCTCCGAGACAGAGAAGGAGTCATCTCAACGGAAAGAGAGCAAGAAGAAGGGAAAGGGCAAAGAGAAAGACAAGGGCAAGCGAAGGGAGCAACGCAGCGCCAGCGCAAGCACCACCAGCCAGAGCACCAACACCGCCAGCACTGCCAGCATGCCGTCAACGTCACGGTCAGCACGCACCAGCGGCTCGAGCAGCAGCCGCAAGCACTTGTCCAAGGGGAAGACCAAAACAGACGACTGGAGCGAGGTAACCGACCCAGAGGAGCGGCGACGCATTCAGAACCGCATAGCCCAGCGGAAGTTCCGTGAGTCCGCTTCTTTCTCCTCTCTCACTCTTTCTCGCGCGCCTTCGGCGATCAGACCACCGCTAACACACCGCAGGCGAGAAAGCCAAGGAGCAAAAGGAGCGCGCAGAGCGCGACCTGCGCAACCAGGAGCACGCAGCCAGCAGCTACCAGGTGCCCAGGCCAGCTGACCTGAGCATCGACGACGAGCTGTCGGGCGTGCCATGGGGCGGACTGAGCATGCAGTATGTGGTGGCCAAAGGCCACGAGTCAGCCAGCAACCACGGCAGCCGGCGGGCGTCCGAGTACAACATGGCTGATGAGGCGGCGTACGGAGCCGTTGGGACCGCTGGAGCCGCCGGCAGCAGCGCCATGGCCACCACGCCGGCGACCATGGGCACCTCTGCGTACAGCTACGGCGACTACTCGGACGACAACCCCATGTACTTTACGAGCGACAGCGCGAGCGCGGGCCAGAGCAGCTGCAGCAGCAGCGACTTCCAGCATCAGGCGCATGCTGCTGATGATCAGGCATACTACGGCACCCCCCCTTTCTACTACGACTATGACCACTCCCAGTGACGGAAGAATGCCCTTTCCTGCCCCTCTATATCTCAATTCTCCTCTCTTCTCTTTTTCGCTGTGGCGTCTCCTCTCTGCATAAACACGACCACGCCGTCACTTGACTCAGAACGAAAAAAACACTTGACAACACTCCCCCCAAAAACATACACGACGAAAAAAAAAAAAAGCGGCGGTAATCACGATCATGACGTTTGGAAACACCTGCGGGTTGGTTTTACCTCGGCGGCGAGGCTGGGTACGGGATATGGCGTTGTTTGATATTTTCTTGCTTTGGCTTCACTAATCTCGGTTTTCTCAAACGTGCGGCAGCTCTACATGTCTGTCCTGTTGACTTGTTTGTTTTTTATACCCGTTTATCATGTGAGCTATCTTACATGGAGCTGTCTCGCCCCCGATTTGGTTCTTTTTAGGGGCTTTTTGTTCTAGGCTTTTCCTCCCGTCAGCTCTCCTCATCTTTCTCTTTGTTTTCTCACCCCATTCTCGCCTTTTCTTTCAACCGGCTGGCTTGCCACTCAGCTCTCTTCACAATATGCTCCTATGCGCCATGTACCACCATCACGACTACTCTTTTCTTCCATAGACCACGGGATATAAGAGATGACTCGGTACCAGAGACATGCCGTGACTCAATTCCGCCGCAAGCTAATGCCCGGTTGGCTCTAAACGAGCAAGCTAGAGTCTTCAACAGCCACCACCTCTACTCGTATCTCCCTTCCCTTGCCTGCATGGGAGTGGGGTTCCACTCACTATCACGATGGCGCGACGCCGTCTCATTGAGTCATTGCGGATGCAGTGCATGGATGCAGGGCGTGTCCGAGGGAAAGCCGTAAAGAAGAAAACGAAACCAAAGACGCGTTTCAACAGGTCTCCAAAACGGAGGGGTGAAGGATCCCGAATGTGACAGCATAGCGATCAGGTGAGTCACTCAGCGATGCATGTATGTGGTTGTGGCACGCGGAGAGAGGCGGCAGGGAGTGCGTCTCCCCCGGTCCAGATGCATCACACCGACAGGTAGCGACTACGAGCATTGGGGGCCAGGATGGACGGCTGCTGCCTGGACGCCTCAGGAAGGAAAACTAGAGAGAAACGGGAGAAGGAGGAGGAGTGGGGAGTTTGTCAGCAATAGGGCCATGCTTTCGGAGGTCACTCCTTCTGGAAAAGGATGGGTCCAGACAAAAAGGCATCACGAAAACATGTGAGGACGCGAAGGGGAGGAAGGGGAGGAAGGTGGGGGCCGCCGGGGGCTTGGCGCTTCGTCTTGGTGCTTTCCCCTTGGCTCGTCCGTTTCTGGAAGGTGTCGCGTGGGAAGGAATTTGCCAATGTAGAGAAATACGAGGCAGGAAAAGATGGATCATGGCATCTGCCGGAATTTGAAGAGCTGCGCGCCAAAAAGGCGGTCAGCCAGGCCAAACCGGTGACTCAAGTTGTATTTTGCAAGTACGATAATAAGCCTCGGGGGAAACAGGACCCGCCCCGGTCCGACTGTGACGTCTGGGAGAGGGGAGAGAAGCCGCCCAGAACGACAGCAGCTGTCCGATTTAAAAAAGTCCAGCGGCAACGGAGACCTCGACCCCTAAATCCGGGCCGACAGCAATGACATCATCTGTTTGTTATCGGCCTGTTTGTCTCATGATATATCGTCTTCCGGACCTGTACTTGGGAATTCAAGACGATTACGTCTGTCTCCATTCCAGACTGGCCTCAACTACCTCTGTTGCTAGGGCACAGGCACAGTGCCAAAACATATGCCCGAATGCGTCTCGAGTGGTCACTGGCGCATTCTTGCAAAGGTAGCTAAAACGACAAATCACCGACCGAGACTAGCCGTCGCATAGCTTCTTCTCTTCACTGAATTGCCGGCTTGCTTTTAAACTCCAAAAGAAATAAATTGTTCTTACATAGGCTTCCCAATGCTGTCAATATCGGCTTCCTCTACTTGATCCGCCTGATCGTACACTGTGTATCTACAGCTCCCCATCATAGCCTCTGCTACTCTTTTTTTTCTGTCTTCCTTTTCTTTCCTCTTCTTTTTCTCTTTTCTTTTTTCCTCTTCTTTTTGCAGCCTAAAAGGCGCATTCTTTCATCTGCCGTTCACCCATGGCTTCTCGGCCAGGGTGCGAATATTAAGGTTTGTGTTAACTCGATGTTGCCAGTCGAGGCAACCCGCACAGTCAGCGACGCATCAGACGAGAGGGCTACCACCTCCAGCTGCTCGTTGTCGTCTGTTCCCGTCTCGATACCCTGTCGTCGGCCGTCGGCTTGCCTCCGTTGATGCACGTGGCCATCGGAAATCTACAGAACGAAGCGCGACAGCAGCTCAAAGATTATGCCGCCGAATACAATAAAGCCGAGAAAGCCTGCATAGCCTGTTAGCAATGAAACATGCGGGCCAGTCGTAGACCGGGCATACCCAGCAAGATCGGCGAGACGGGCGACTTTTGCACGTCCTTGCTGCGCTTCTTAAGCGCCGCCTCGGACTTGCCGCGGCGGGCGTCCTGGCCCCGCGCAAACTTGAGATTGCGGCGCCGCTGCTCCGGTGTCTGGGCCTGTCGTCGTCATTGTTGTCAGCTTCAGGCACGGGCAAAGTGTAGACGTAAAAGGCAGGCCCTGATATGAGACCGATTGGGGAAGCTGTCCTACCATTGTGTCTGAGGAAAACAAAAAAGAGTGATGGCTGGTTCAAAACAAATAATCAAGACAGTCGTCTGAAAATTGTGTCTCTTTGGTACTGATATGGAAACGAGGCGTGGTTAGGGAATGGAGGATGGAGTTGAGTCGCTAAGGAGGTCCAGGTGAAGTAAATGTTCGAGGTGAATATTGACAGATTACCACATTTTGCGGCCACATTGCTTAAGTGGATAAGATTAGGGGACAGCTTGCTCCCAGCTACCAGAGTGGGGCACCGGATCAAATTTATGGAACCCCTTCTGGCCTTGTGGGTGTTTTTTTTGGGGGGGGAATGCGCGCGCTCTTTGATTGGCTCAATCTTGTTTGTGAAAAGGCAGGTTACTTTTTAAGGATTCTTGAGCATCAATCTAGCCGACGACCCTGCTCGGCAAGCTGGGCCAACCCTACACCACACAGACTGCGCGCAATGGCACGGATCATGCTCCCAAATGGTCTTTCCATGCGGTCGTCTCCTTGGCTGACTCGTGTTGCCATTCCTGCGGCACGTCGGCTGCCGGCCGGACCGGCCACTCGGCGCTGGAACTCATCCAAGGCCTCTGTCCACGTAGGCCTTTCATCCTGTGCTCTTTCACTTGCCTACATCTGACCACGGAAATGCAGTCGTCGTTTTACAAAACATTCAGTCGGCCCGTGGCCAAGACCCTCCTGCTCGCCATCTTCACGTACCAGCTGGCCTACTTTGGCTGGACAAAGCTGGAGCAAGACGAGATCCGAGCAGAACGAGAGGGTAAGAAGCCAGAAGCCAGAAGCCAGTCCTCGATGGCGAACTGCATGGTGCCGTGCTAATGGTGTAGGCCAAATCCAAGCCCTCGAAGCCCAGGTCAAGGACTTGCAGGAGAAGCAGGCAGCAAGCAAGTGAGAAACAGAGGGCCTCTCTCACACCGGCGTTGGGAACTTTGCTTGCTCTGGCCACTCTGGGAATAGTACTATTATAACAGAAATGGATATGCCGTGCATTTGCAACTGCAGCGTTCTATGTGCATTCGATTGAACTAAATGACTGCCTTTCTACCCAATGTACATGTCATGTCTAGTCTTCCCCCTCTAGTTGCTTCTTGCAGATTAAAATGAGAGCCGTCCCAATGAACTCCTATGCTTTGCCCACGCCAAATGCTGGCTGGAGAAGGCATAACATATTGGGGTCGTATGCCACGAATGAGCCACAGCTCCTTGGCCATAAAATCAAACCAAAAAAAGGAAACATGCTTTCTATAATACGCTCAGACAGAAAACGAAACAGAAATCAGAAATCAGAAATCAGAAATCAGCTCGCTCTATATCATAACGTAAAAGACGCTGCCAGCGGCCGCCAGCCACAGCCACAGCCACGCCATCTGCGGCCCAGCCGGCCCGGCCGAGAAGTAGTGCGCCGACCCGGGGTAGTTGCACGTCACCTCCCCATATTGGTCGGCTTCGGTGCGCCGGCCGTAGCTCGTGTTGAAGCCGTACTGCCCCGGCAGCGGGCACGCAAACTTCATGCTGGCCGGGCAGCTCTGCACCAGGTTGTAGCACAGGTCGTCGCACGGTAGCACCTCCTTGTAGGGACCCGGCGCGATTTTCTTGTCAATGTTCGAGTTGCGCGACGAGTTGTACGCGGTCGTGTTGGGGAACTGGGCAGCCACAGATGCCGGCAGAGAGTCGCCGTTGGGGAATGTCTGGCTGATGGCCCGCGGCTGCAGCCACTCGGCCGTGTCGTTGAAGTCGGAACACCGCGGCAAGACCACCGAGCAGAGCCACGTCTTGTAGGCCGCCGTGCAGTCCTCGCATGTCCGCACCAGCGAGTACCGGTGCGTCGAAGGCGCCTCGCACGGGATCTGCGCGAGGGCCTTTTGGAAGTTTTCAAACATGTCGGATGCATACGTGTCGTAGGCCTGAGCCAGTTCGGTCGCGTTGGCAAACTTGGTCGGGTTGCTCGGCACCGCATACGCCGTCTCGTTGCAGAACGTCAGGTTGAACACCACCTCGCAGTTGCCGTTCGCCCCCTTTGTCGTAAAGCTCGTCGCCTGCGACACACGCCCGCCGCCGCCCGCCACCACGCTGCCCATCGACTCGCTGCCGTTGCTCGGCAGCGCCGCCAGGATGCCCATGTAGCTCGAGCTTGCATTCAGCCCGCTGAAGTAGAACTGCTGCTTCGGCAGGTTCCCCAGCCCCCTCTTGGTCATCCCCGTCTCCACCATGCTGGTGAGCTTGCCATTCTTGGTCGCCGCGATCTGCGCGTAGTTCTGCAGGCCGCAGTACGAGAACTTCACCCCGTTGATCGACGTGTCCTCCTGGTTCTGCGCAAACATGACGTACGGCTGGCGGCTCATAACCTCCTCGTCCGTGGCGTAGTCTGTGCTGTCCGTCAGGTTGTGCGTGATCAAGAGCGCGGCGCTCGCGTCGCTATCCACCCACACTAAATCGGCACCCGTGTCGTTGTCGTAGCTGTGGTACCAAATGTCCACCGATGCGGCCACCTCCACGTTGTATGTGCCCGAAAACAAGGTCGACGACACGTTGGGTGCCGAGATGCCAATGTAGACGTCTTCGGTCGCGTTCAGGCTGACCATGACGGCGCCCTCTGTGAACACATACGATGTTTGCTGACCCGCGTTGGCATTGGGCCCTGGCGAGACGTTTGACGCCGTCGAGGACACGTACATAGTCAGCTGCGGTACATCGACGGTTGTTGCTGTCCCAGATGAGATGGCCTGCGGCTGCATGCAGGTGTTGGCAGATATGTAAATCATCTTGCTCGACTTTCCTGCTCGTCTCTGCAGTGTTGGCTCGCCGTTGCCGTCGCTCTCCACCCCCACCTCTCGCCGCCGAAGCTCGCGGTCGACCACTGCCCTTGATGTTGTTGTACCTGTACTGAAAATGGTGCTATTCTCAAACACAAAGACCTGCGTTGTGCCTGCTACCACGTTTATTTGATTGACAGCGTTGTTGGCAAGCGATGTAACGCCCGCTGGTGCCCGCCCCAAAATGCTTCTGTCAAAAGCATCGAAGGCAGGCTCGTACAGGGGATGCTGGATGCCGTCGTCGTCTGGCCGTACCTCCATGTCCTCCTCCAATGATGCAACGAGATCGCCATCGTCGCTCGCGGTATGTAATAATGGGGGAATGTCGAGGGCGTGTGCGTCGGTGGCCTCACTGGCACAGGCCAACCGTGCGGAAGAGGAGAAAAACAAGGCGAGGAGAATGAGACAGAAGGTGGAGGACATGCAGCCCGAGAAGTGAAGGCGCCACGGAAGACGGTTTTTAGACCGCATGGCTATCGAGCATGCAGGGTCTCATGTGAGAATGGTTCGGATCTTCGTATGAAGGTGTCGCTCGGTCGCTCGCTTCGATGGGGGAGACCCCTCGGCAGGGGGCCTGTCGTAACGTAACCCGCGTGCTGATGCAATGCTGCTGAAATTGTCGATGCGCACCTGTATTACCGTCGCGCTTTCTTTTGGTGCTACTGCTTTGTGTTCACATTCGAATGTGCAAAATACCAGAGACTCGATTCATGGCAGGCGAGGCGGAGGAAAAGGAGACAGTTTCATCCTGAGTCCCAAACATACAGCACATAGATGCGACAAGGGGGGGGGACAATGCGTGTCTCTTACAGATCAGTAATTTCAGCCACAATGCTAAACGATGTATGTGGCTTAGCAGTTCAGCCACACTACATGTGGCGCGAGGCCCGGCCAAGACATGACGAGAATGCATTTTGGATATCACAATACTATGTAAAGAAAGCAGCATGAGCATGAGGAATTATGTGTCATTCTTGTGGTCTAGGATCGGCAAAGGACGCCTGACAACGGGGCAGCATCATTTCAGCACATTCGTGAAAATGCCCCTTTGCATAGCACGTCTCCACATGTTGATGAAAAGATAGAATTGAAAGTGCAAATACTCTGAACAAAACCGTCTCGAAACCGTTCATCCATCCAACGCAAGCGCCACCGGTCGTCTCTGAGCCCCCGACTAGTCGTATCGTAACATACATCCGTACATACAACAATACAAGCCATAAAGACACCTTGACGGTCCCAATCCCTCTCATGTCGCCCGGTATACGCACCAAGAGAAACAAGGAGATGAGAGACACGGGAACACCGCAAACAAATGACAAAAGAAAACGCATTAAATGAATGTTACCGTTTCCAGGATGTCTGGCATCCCATCCCGTCCCACCATGCAAAGAAAACTTGTCTTAAGTGTTTTCCCCAACTGTCGTCGGATGGTTTTTGTCATTATTCATATCCGACGTCCGAAGGAGAAGAAAAAAGTGGCAGATGCCATATCGAAAGCGCTGCGTTCTGCACCCTGATACCCTCTGCCTGCTGTGGTTTCCGACACTTTTGCTCCCGCCATGCTCTCTGCCCTTATACACATCCTTGTCGCGATAGAGTGCAACAATGAGAAAGACAGAAAGGGAGAGATGAAAGGAAAAGCCCGGACATGCACAAGCAGTGCTTTATCGCAGCATAGCACTGCTCATGTTTTGGCCGTTGCATTGTTTAGTCGGACTTGGCCGCCGAGGCCGCGGCGGCGCGCAGGCCAGCCGAGCCAGACTTGGAAAAGTAGCGGCCAAACGTGGGGATCAGGAAGGACCGGAAAACCACCTCGGCACCACTATGGAGACAGCCAATATTAGCGCCCACATTCCTGGGTAGCGGGATCGCCGAGAAGGAGTAGCATTGCAGCTTGGTACGTACCGGGTGTAGGGGAGCGACAGCCACAGCAGGAAAACGAACTTGAAGGTGAAGTAGAAGGGGAACCAGTAGACCACGCTGATGAAGCTCTCGACCACACTGTGATTGGTCAAGCGATTGGTCAGTCATACGTCATGACAATGTAAGGTAGCTGAACAGGGCAGCAACTCACGTGAAGAGAGAAAAGACGACCCAGTACGTGAGCCATTGCGTGTCGTCGTCCTTGGTGACAGTGAAGAGAGCCTCGAGGGAGAAGTAGCTGGGGATGAGGAAGCCGGCCAAGTTGGTCAAGAGCTGGCCGCCCAGGTTGAAGATGATGAAGAAGAGGTACAGCGAGACCGCGCCGAGGGCGGCATAGGCCTTGGGGACCGACGTGGTCTTCTCCAGGTTGTTGAGGATGGGGTACTTGGACAGCTGTTCACACGATCACATGTCAGCAAAGAGGTCGACGCCTTTTTGAGCCCGATGAAAGCGGCCGGAACCCTAAGATAAAGTCCGAACGGAGAGGGGGAGGGGGAGGGAAGCACTGACCTCAACATCGAGCTGCTTGACGTAGTGGTTGAGACGGTCCTGGGCAGACATGGTGGGCGGTTGAGAGCAGTTGAATGCGATGACGAAAAAAAGCTGTATCGGGGGCAAAGTGCACGAAAAGGGAAACGGCTGGCGTTGCGATGCGGACAAGTCAGCACAAAATGGCACAGGAGTTTGTGGGCGTCTATTGGCTTCGCCACAACGGCGACAAAAGGGGGATGGAAAGGGGGACAAGCACCAACCTGATGACGACAAAAGCGGTTTGCAGACGAGGCAGTTTGCAGGTGTGGAAGACGGGAAAAGAGAAAGAGAGATGTTAAGTGCGAGCTGAGACGGAGAAGAATTCCTAGCAGGCAGATGCTGAGCCTAGAGTACGCCAGGGAAAAACAGGGGAATGACGACTGCCCCGTGGCCAGATGGGATCGGAGCGAATAGGAGGGCAGGCAAAAAAGCGCCCCCTCGCACTGTGTCTCACGCCGCTGGTGCTCTGGGTAAGAGGGGCCAAACAGACGCACTGCGCCTGTCTGCCTGGGAGTGTGGGCGCACTTTCGTGCAGCACTGGGCGGGTGCAGCACGGTCCCAGATTTTAAGGCCGATGTTCCATGTTCCATGAGCTGCAGCACGTCAGACATAAGTAGGGGTACATTCCCGGCTGCCATGGTTCTGCAGTCCCAAAACGTATTAGTACCTATAATACCTACAGTATGCACGCTAGTCCTGAACAAGAAACTGGAGAGGGTTGACGCACAGTCAGCCAATGGCAGGGCCTGCAGGCTCGGGTTTGTGCTGTGGCTGGAAAAAAGTGGAAGGCAAACCCGCCGAGTCTCGTTTCCCTGGGAGACAGGCGGATCTTCTGGCCCGCCAAAATCAAAACAAATCAAGCAAACAACTCCCTTTTCCTAATAGCACCCAGCCTTCTCTGCTCTCAGACGCCCGGCCGCCGCACGCATAGACTCGCCGCCTCTGCAGTCGCATTCGTTCAATTTTTTAGTTTTTCTGCTCGGCTGCGTGCTTTGGATAATTCGGGCGATTGCTGCAGCTGTGGTCGTGGGTTTGATTCCGCATTTGTGTGGTGCCTTTGTTTTGGCTGCTATTACAGGGAGTCGACTAAGCGACGGGCGAAAAAGAAAAAAAACATCAACAGAGCGAAATAAAATAACACAACCAAAACATCAACACACACAAAACAAACCACAACAACACTAGTAGGTAATACTCCCTTGGCTGTTACTCCTACCTCAGTGCCTGTGAGCCAGCTATTCTTTCTTTTCTATTTCTATTTCTTTCTTTTTTTTTTTTTTTTTTTTTTTTTTTTTTTTTTTTTTTTCCTTTATCGAGACGCCAGCACAACCACAGCTTTTGACGCGCATGTTTACCTTTTGTTTTCCTCGTGCGCCTAACCTTCTCTCTCCAGCTTTCCCCCCTCTCTCTCCTCGCCCATATCGATAGCTGGCCATGGCGGCCAACGACCTTGCTGAGGCCCGGCACCGTTCGCAGTCGCGGGCGTCCACCAGCTCGTTGCACAGCGCGACCACCCAGCCGAATCTCGACGCCAACTTTGCCGAGCTGTACTCGACGCAATGGCTGGACGACGGAGTCCACCAGGCCCATCACGCCAATCACCCGCACAATAACCACCACCGCCAGCAGTCCAAGGGCCTTTCTGCAGCCCACGGTGCCCACCCGCTGACACCCGAGGAGATCATCCTGCAAGCGGCATCGCAGCTGGAAGCCAGTCACGAGTTCGCCTCGCTGGACTCGTCTCTGAATGCGTCTGTGTCTGGCAGTGCCTCCCAGTCCTTCCACCAGCACAGCCACGCCGGCGGCTTGGGCCACCAGCAACCGCTGCCGGGCGACAGCTTCAGCGCCGACACCAGCTTCGCCGAGCTGGACAGCCAGATGGTTATCGAGCGCGACACCCAGGAGGAGGGCGACTCCTCCCTGGCGGGCCTCGCCGGTGCGCCCAAGGTCTCGCGGACCAGCGCAAACAACGAGCTTGAGATGCGCCAGCTGTTCAACGCCAACCGCTGCCGCAGTCTCCAGGAGGTCGCCGAAGAGCTGCACGGCAATGAGCGCGGGCCCAACTCGGAGCGCACGCGCCAGGTGTTTGCCATGCTTTGGTACGATATTCCGCAAACCGTTTTTTCTTGTGCCGGCACCATCTCACATGCAGCAGGATAAACCAAGTGTGCTCAAAGGGCAAGGGCTCTGTTCCCCGAGGCCGAGTCTATGCCAACTACGCCTCGCGGTGTGCCACGGAGCGCATCACGGTTCTCAATCCTGCGAGCTTTGGAAAGCTCGTGCGCGTCTTGTTCCCAGGTCTGAAGACCCGTAGATTGGGCGTACGCGGCGAGTCGAAATATCACTATGTCAACTTCACGCTGGCCGAAGACTCGGAGTCGCCCAGGATGCCAGAGGCTCCTTTCATGGACAGTGTCGGCTTCTCGCATAGCTTCGGCAACGATAGGTATGACAAGTTTCCGCAGGATTCCACACGCGCGGTGCAAATGCTGACAGTGCTTACTTTCCAGCAATGCGTCTACAAGCGTTCAAAATGGTGCCATGCCGGGCAGTGCCGTATTTCCCGTCTCCATCGCGGCCAGCCGTCCCCAGAGCGTACAGCAAAACCAGCCCAGCGCGCTTCAAAGACAACAACGACAGCCAATGGCACAGCAGCAGCAGCAACAACAGCAACAACAACAGTCACAGCAGCAACAGCAACAACAGCAGCAACAGCAGCGCTTCCAGGATCCCCAACAATTGCAAAGATCGTCGGCTGGACACGTTCAGTGCCTGTACAACCAGCCGGATATCCGTGGAGTTGACCAGCTGAATTCGACAGCGGCCAGCAAGACGATTCAAAATCTGTTCCTGTCATCAACCGCAGATGCCGAGCCCTTCTCGCAGTCAGACCCCCTCGTGCTGCCGCGTATCGAGCCTTTCCTGCCACGCGGCACAGACCCAGACGCAGCCAAGTCGCTAGCCGCGGTATACCGGTCACACTGCACATCCCTCGTGGAGTGCATTCGCTACTGCAAAGAGAAGACATTCTTCCACTTGTTCACGTCGTTCCACGGGACGCTCACGATGCCGGTTCAGAGGCTTTTTGCCAACCCGTCCGTTGCGCCATGGATTGAGAAGTGCGACTTTGTTCTGTACCAGCGCATGATGCGCATCGTCTCCGGCTTGACGCTGCAGGTGGTGCCGAAGCCCGTCCTGGACACGCTGCGCAACATTTCCGAGCGGCTGGTGTCGCACATTCGCGACTCGTTCCAGGGCCAGCCAGCACACGTGGTGCGGGCCAAGGAAGCGCCGGCGACCATCTTTGCCGGTCTCTTGGATCGCGCGCTGCGCGTCAACTTGACGGCACACGCTGCGGCCAACATGCTGTCGAACCCGGCCAACCGCGACCAGATGTACATTGACTGGATCACGCTCGTGCGCATTCGCAAGATTGCCGAGTGCGTTCCGGCGCGCGGCATGGACGACCTGGTCAACCTTTTGCTCGCAGAGCTGCGCGACCTTTTGGACCCTGTGGATGTCTCGTGGGAGATGGAGTCGATGACGCTGTACGGCCAGCTGGCGGCACGCAACGGCCGGCAACTAGGCAACCAGAACAACGTCGACCGCGGTGCCTCGAACGTGCTCGACCGCTGGGTCAACTTTTTGCAGTCTCTGCCCGGCCGCTTCCCCTATGCCTCGCACCGCGATATTGTATGGTGCGTGCAGCGGGTGGGCACGGCGGTGATGCGCGACCTCACGATCCAGCAGGGCAAGAGCTTCGGCTCGTGGTGGGTGACCAAGTGCTGGATCGACGAGATGGTGTCCTTTCTGGCGGAGCAGGGCGGCTTTCTCCGGCAGACTTCTGCGCACCCGGACACGGTCAACGCCAGCCAGGACAACAACAACAGCAGCGGCCTCGTGCTGAGACAGGAGAACGTGGGCCGCAACGTCAACCGCCAAGGCCCGCGGTACAGCAGCGGGAGCGACGACTCCAACTTTCCGCACATGACCCAATCCCAGCCCGATCGGGCACCATTTCCGTCAGGGCCCGGGCAGAACGAAGCAGCCAACTGCCAGGACAGCCTAGGCATGGGAAACGGCAGTCACGACGACAGCGGGATCGGCATCCGGACGCCGGACGAGGATCTACCGTTAGAAAAGTTTGGGTTTCCAAACATGGATGGCCAGGAGCTGATGGTGGCAGGGGGTCTGCAATGATTTAATACGGCTCTCGACGAAGCAGCACGCATTGCCGTGCGCTGTCGGTCTTGGGTATGGTGCATTTGTATTTGTTGGGTCGGCTTCGGCTTCTTTCTTTTTTTTCCGGGCTGTTGCTGCACCCTCATTTTGGTTTCTCTTCCCTGGTTTGGACAGTATTTCCGGATTGGCTCCGCTGTTTTACTAGCTGTTGGAGTTGAGGGAGGGCGCATTGTATTTCTTGCCAAGCAGCATCGCTTTGGTGCACGACGGGATGAAGGGATGAGGATCACGTACAGGAGGGCGGGCTACTATTAGAAGAGGGAAGATGGCCGGGCGGGAGAAGGGCCTCTTTTGACGGCCGGTCTGTGTATATTTTTTTTGGATGGCTTATTTGGATGCAGGCCAGCGAGACTGCTGAGTCATGTCATCCTCTGGGATAGGACAGCTATTGGGATTGGAAAATACGAAGCCATTTTACTGACAAAGGTGCCAGTGATGCTGTTTCCATATTCATTCTGATGACATAATGTCCGGCGGCTCCAGGCGTTCAAGTTGGAGGCGATCAATATCGAGCAGATGTCACGAGATTGGCCCACGTGACTCATCCGAATATGGAATAGTAGCCCAGCCTTGAAGTACCCCAAGCTGCTCGCATGTGAGCATGGAGTAGACGGCAGGTCCCTCGGCGGTGGCTTTCTTTTTTCCTTTATTTTTTCCGGATCCCTTACGACGATTTAGTATTCCATCTGAAAAGCATTCGCATTTTGAATGACCCGTCAAAATGGTGAACATCACGGAAGGCACCTTTAAGGTCGGAGACGAGGAGCTCTACACAAAGACGTGGCTGGTATGCGTCCCTCTCTTCTGCCGGGCCGGAACGCTCTGCTGACCATGCTGGCAGCCCGACGGCGCGCCCAAGGCCAAGCTGGTCGTCATCCATGGCTTCAGCGACCACATCAACTGCTACGTCGACTTCTTCCCCGTGCTGGCGGGCCGCGGCATCGCCGTCTACGGCTTTGACCAGCGCGGCTGGGGCCGCAGCGTGAAGAAGCCGGGCGACCGGGGCCGCACGGGCCCGACGTCGACGGTGCTGGCCGACATGGCTGCCTTTATCACGGCGCAGCTGGACGACGACGGCGGCGACAGCAGCGACGACAGCAAAGTGCCTCTCTTTGTGCTGGGCCACTCCATGGGCGGCAACCAGGCGGCGACGCTCATGGCGGCGCCGGCAGACTCGGCGCTCGACAAGGACGTCGTGCGGCGGGTGCGCGGCTGGCTGCTCGAGGCGCCCTTTATGGGCTTTGCCCCGGGCACCGAGCCGAGCGCGCTCAAGATTGGCGCCGGCCGCCTGGCCGGGCGGCTGCTGCCCAGCTTCCAGCTCAAGCACGCGATCCCGCTGCGCTTCATGACCCGCGACCCGGCCGTGCTCGCGGCGCTGGAAGCGGACCCCCTGTGCCACGACACGGGCACGCTCGAGGGGTTGGCCGCTGTGCTCGACCGGACGACGGAGCTGGCCGCGGGCCGCACGGTGCCGGGCGCGGCGGTCAAGAGCCTCTGGGTGGGCCACGGCACCGAGGACCTGGCGGCCAGCTACAGCGCCAGCAAGGCGTGGTACGACACGTCGGCGGTGGTGGTGCCGGACCGCACGTTCCGGACCTACGACCGCTGGCTGCACCAGCTGCACGCCGAGCCCGAGGCCGACCGGCAGCAGTTCTACCGCGACGTCGGCGACTGGATCCTCGAGCGCGCCAGCCCTGCGGGCCAGCCAGCACCTGCTGCTGCTGCTGCTGCTGCTGCTGACGAAGCTGCTGCCGAAACTGCTCCAGCAGCCGGCGAGGCGACGGCTTAGGCAAAGATACCCGTACAAAGTGGCATTCTGGGTGTTTGTATTTCTTGTAGCCTGACTGTGACTGCGTCGTTGTGTATCCTATAGGATGGTGAATTCTCAAGATGAAACTTGTTCAAGACGTCCTGGACACTCGTCACATGGTAATGAGCAGAGAGGATGTATTGGAGAGCATTTGAGCAAGTTGAATTCTGGTGAGACGGTAGCCCTCTTTCCATTTGGACGACAACCAGAGAGATAGGAAACATCTCTGCGTTATCAATTCCAACCTCACTGTTGTATTATCAAAGTGCCTCACACTGATTCCGCGTTCCAACTAAATGGTATATAAAACAGATCCTTTCAAACGCCACCCATGCAGCAACGGTGCTCCCTACTTGCGGCCAAAGTCCAGACGGCGGGCGACCTTGGCGCCGCGGTCGTCGTCGCCGACAGCACCGGGGCGGCGCTTGAGGTCGGCGGCGACGCGGGCGATCTCGCGCTCGCGCTCCTTTTCCTTCTCGGCCTGGGCGACGTTGCGGCGGGGCAGGTCGTGGACGGGGGTGGGGCGGGGCTCGGCGTGCCACCAGGGGTGGGCGAGCATGGCGCGGGCAGAGATGCGGCGGCGGGGGTCGAGGACGAGGGAGCGCATGAGCAGGTCGACGCCCTCGGCGCCGACGGTGCCAAAGGGGCCGAGGAACTGGTCGCGGGCGGGCACAGGGTAGAGGTGGTCGGTGGGGACGGCGTAGGCGTCGAGGCGGGTGACGCCGGGCCAGTTGTCCTCGGTGGGGGTGCCGAGGGCGCGGCAGATGAGGGCGATCTGCTCGACTTCGGTGTTGCCGGGCAGGTAGGGGTTGCGGATGACGAGCTCGGCAAAGACGAGGCCGACGGACCAGATGTCGACGGCGCCGGCGTAGTGGCGCGCGCCAAAGAGCAGCTCCGGCGGCCGGTACCAGCGCGTGATGACGTTGGCTGTCATGGGCCGGTAGGGGTCGGCGCAGGCGCGGGCGAGGCCGAAATCGGCCAGCTTGAGGGCGCCGTCGGCGGCCACGAGCAGGTTGTTGGGCTTGATGTCGCGGTGCAGCACGGCGCGGTCGTGGCAAAAGGCGACGGCGCGCACCAGCATGCCCATCCAGGCCTTGATGTCGGCGGCGCCGTAGCGGACGGCGGCGGTGTCGCGGATCAGCATCTCGAGGTCGCCGCGCGGCAGGTGCTCCAGCACCAGGTGCAGGTTCTGGTCGCGCGTGCTGTAGACGCCGTGCAGGCGCACAATGTTGGCGTGCCGCAGCTCCTGCAGAAACTTGATCTCCCGCACCGCGTCCGGCGCGATGCCGTCGCTGTACTCCTTTTGCACCTTGATCTTCTTGATCGCCACCAGCTGCAAGGGGTCCGCCCGCAGCCGGCCCTCGTACACCACCGCGTACGTGCCCTCGCCCAGCTCCTTGCCGCGGATGTACTTGTTCTTCTCCTCCTCGTTCAGCTGCTCCGCCACGTCCATCGGCACCGCATGGTGGCGGACTGCTGCGCCGGCGGTCGGCCGGGGCGTCCCGCCATTCGAAGACGGCCGCGTCGATGCCGGCCGCGACAGCGACGGCGATGTCGACTGCCGCTGCAGCGTGTCCGTGGGAATGGCAAGCAGCGGTGAAGCGCTCATCGTGGGTGGCGATGAGGGTGCAATGAATCTGGTTCCAAGGTGGACAGGCGTCGTCAATTTCTGTGGCTCAGCCATCTAGTCTGTGGCTGGTGCACACCGCCACATTGTCACACCTCGGAGTCCGGGGTTGTGTCCGCCGTGACGTCATGTGTACGCGTTTTGGCGCAGAGCTTCATTTTAAGCGTCGCGACCCATCTCTCTTGGGCTGCTTGCACGTCCATTTGGCCCTGCTCGCCCTCGTGCTGATCTGTTTTCTGTCTTATTTGTCTTGGTTTTTTTCTTCGTTTTTTTCCTTCTTTTGGATAATGTGTAATGCGCGGGGTGTTTGAACAGGTGCCATCCCGAGCCCTTCCGTCTCAATCGCATTGCCGTCGGACGACATGTTTCGCCTGTCGTACTGGGTGAGTGCAGAGTCGCACCGATCCGTGCAGCTCCGCTGACCCCTCCGCAGCTCCTGCCCGTCTTCTCCGGGGCCACCTGGCTGGGCATGCTGCTGGGCATGCTCATCAGCTGGGCCGTGGACGACCACCGCAAGCGCTACTCGTCCATGAAGGCCAACCAGAGCGTCGCCTACATCAGCGACATTGGCGCCGACCGGCTCAAGCCCATGTTCATCGCCTGCTGCTCCGTCACCGTCGTCGCCCTCGACCTGTCCTTTCTGGCCGACCGCTGGCTGCGCCACCGCGGCCGCCTCACCCC
The DNA here is from genome assembly GCA_014183025.1 of Harringtonia lauricola. NCBI lineage: Eukaryota > Fungi > Ascomycota > Sordariomycetes > Ophiostomatales > Ophiostomataceae > Harringtonia > Harringtonia lauricola. The sequence continues at coordinate 1,086,890 of JACBXF010000142.1, read as the reverse complement.
CAACGGCAGCACCGGCCAAAAGGTCCTCGCCGTCCTCACCATTGTCTTTGCCATTGCCGGCGCCGCCGGCCTCATCCTGCTGTCCGTCTTTGACGTCGCCCACCACAAGTCCATGCACGACGGCTTCCTGCTGCTCTTCCTCGGCGGCTACGTGCTGTCGGCCATCTGCATCTGCTGGGAGTACCAGCGCCTCGGCATTCGTACGTCTCTCTCTCTCTCTCTCTCTCTCTAATCCGTTCTCACCTGCAGACAACCGCCATCTCCGCATCCTCCGCGTCTCCTTCTGGATCAAGCTGTCCTTTGTCCTCATCGAGGTCGTCCTCGCCATCGCCTTTGTCGCCCAGACCTTCACCCACAAGCCCACCGGAGGCGCCATCGTCGAGTGGATCATTGCATTCATCTTTTCCTTTTACGTCTTCTCCTTCAGCATCGACCTCTACCCAGCCGTCCGCACCCGCCCGCCGCGCCACATCCGCAACACCCACAGCTACGAGTACAACACCCCCGGCATCGCCACTACTGCTGCCGACGGCCACCCGTCCACCAGCGCCAGCAACCGCTACAGCGGTGCTCCCCTCGGCGCCGACCGCCAGCTCGACCTCGGCGGCTTCCATGGCGGCCTCGAGATGGAAGAGGGCCGCGGCGGCCCCGACTTTGACGTTGCCTACGGCCAGAGCGCTGCCCGCGCCACTCGCCCCTCGCGCCAGAACATGCTCGACTTTGACGACAACACCTCGGCGGCCAACGCCTCCTCGCGCACCGACCTGCCCACGTCTGCCTTCCAGCCGGGCCGCTCCTACGGTCACCGTCAAGAGCTGTCGGGCAGCAGTCTGTAATAGTGGCAAGGCCCTTGCTGTGTATATTTATATGGAGTATAATGCAAAAAGCATCTATTTATGCAAATGCCTCTCATGTGTCTCCGGCGTAAGGAAAGCTGTAGATTGCTCTTGACTGGTGCCGTCTATCTGTCCCAAACCATGTAGAATAAATAGAAAGGAGAAAAGGAAAGAGAAAAAAGAAAGGAAAAACAAAAAAAAAAAAAAAAAAAAAAAAAGAGAAAGGGAAGAAAAGGTCATGTCGTCATAAATGCGGCCGTTTAGCCCTACTCTTCCAGATTCTCCAAGAAGCGCGAGTCTCGAATCGGACTCGGGCTCTTGCGCGCGGCTGGGTCGCGAATGCTTCGCGGCGGCGTAAAGGTGGCGCTGCCCGCATCGCCGCTCGGGCTGCCCGCCCGGTCTCGGACAACGTCGGCGACCTCCAAGTGGCTGCCGTCCCTGTCCGAGCTGTTGGATACGGCGTGGGCTACAATCGCGCTGCCGACAAACCCGCTGCTGCTCTCGACGACGCTGTAATGGCTGCCCACGCTGCCGTGGCTGTTTCTGTGGCTGCTAGCGGCCCGGGCGGCCCCGGCTCCCCCAGCCGCACCGGCACCCTCGCCCACCTGCGATACAGATGCGCGATCCGCTGAGCTGGACGGCTCGACGTCCTCTGGCACAGACGGCGGCCCGGCGTTGCGGTTGCTCAGGCTGCTGGGGCTTCGAATTCCGCTCCGGCCAGGCACGCTGAGCATGCCCGCTGCTTCGGCCGTCGCCAATGTATGTCCGCCAATGAACCCTCTGTCGCCGTCGCCCCCGTTGGACGACACCGTCCCCGCCGAGGCCGCCGACTTGGCCCGCGGCCGGAAGCGGGTCTTGAGCCAGTGCCGGACCCGTGACGTGGGCGATGTCGGCGACGACTCGTCAGATTGCGGCGACTGCGGCGACGACTTGTCCGCATGGGAGCCTGTCGAGCTCTGTGCCGTTGCTGCCGATGTAGAGTTGCCTCGGTTTCGCGTCTGCAGTTTGGACGTGCGAACAAACAGCTTCGACAGCCCGCTGGGCGCCGCCGTCGACGTTGTGGCTTCGGCTGCTGTTGCTGCTGCTGCTGCTTGTGACACGGGCGATGTGGCGCGCGCCTGCTCGTCGAGGGGCGGTGTGGCTGTCGACACGACGATGCCGGGGTCGGTCACGGCCTCGGCCTCTTTGCCCTTGGCCGTCTTGGTTTCCTTCTTCTCGCGCTTAGCCGCCCTCTCCTTTTCCTTGTCCTCCTCTGCTGCTGTCAGCGTGCTATCAAGGAAGCAAACCGGGTCAGTGGTCCTTACGTCTGAGCTTCTGGTACAGCTCCTTCATCTCCTTGTCGCGAGCCTTGAGCAACATCGCCTCCTCTTTGCGGTCCGCTTCCTCCTGCTTCCGCACGGCCTGTCGCTCGTGCTCTTTCTCGGCCTTTTCGTTGATCTCGTCTAGCAGCGGCTGCACGCGCCGCGCCGCGATTTTGTTGATCTCTGCGCGGTCCATAAACTTGCCCCCGCCGAGGTCGATGCGGTTGGATGCCGACGGTGGCGGCCCGACGCGCGCATCGCGACGAGCCTGGGCCGCTGCGTGGGCTTTGTGCTCCCACGAGGACAGCAGCGACGGGTGTACCTTGCCGGTCTCGGCAAAGACCTGCTCGTCAATGTCGTGCAGCTGGGCGGACACGTTTCTCTGCGCCGCCGCCAGCACGCTCTGCCGGTCGCGGCGCCGCTTTTCCTGGTCCACCTCGGAGATGCGGTCCGTCAGCAACGACATTTGGTTGCGGATCTCCAGCGACCGCTTGCGGTCCTCGACTACTTCGCTGTCGCTCGACGACCGTCGCCGCCGCAGACGGCTGCGGATCGTCGACCGGCGACCCAGCTGCCCTGCAGCGGCGGCAGCAGACGCGGCCGAGGAGCCGCCGGTACCGCTCAGGGCCGGGTCCACGTAATGCTCGCGATACGCGCGGCTGCGCATGTGCTCCTTCTCCAGCTTGTCCAGACGCTCCTGCGCCAGCTTGTAGGCAGCCTCTTGCAGCGTGGTCGTGAAAGGCCCGGCGTCGCCCGCTTGTCCCGCGCTCACGCCGCTGCGGTCGCCGTTGGGATTGTACATGCGCTTGGCCATGGCCACCGCCGACGCGTGAAGCATGCTGTTGCGCCGCTGCTCCTCAACTTCTTGGGACACCGGCGGCTCTGCCGTGTACATCTGGCGGTTCATGTTGGTGTAGGGCACAGAGCCAGCCTCCGAGGCGAAGCTGAACCGGCTGCCGGCCGACTCGTATGCCACGGTGGCAGCGCCGAGCGCATTGACCGTGTTCGCAGCGGATGTTGTCGCGCCCGTCACATGCTCTGGGCAGGGAGACGATTGGCTTTTCTGGTGTCGGTACGCTGTGGGCGATGAGATGGCCCGCAGCCTGGAGCCTGTGGCCGCGAGCTTCTCGGGGGAAGAAGGAGCAGCTGATTTCATGGCGCCTTGGGCTGCGTGCAAGGATGGCTTCTTGATCAGACTCGGCGTCTGCGCCACCCGCGGGCTTGGCGGCGGGGAAGCAGACGTCACAGCAGTGCTACCCTGCGCCGCCAGGCTGCGGCTGTTCCTGAAGGCCTGGTTGGCAGCCGAGCTGCCCCAGGACGAGGGCGCAGAACCGACGGCAGCTGACGAGGACGAGACAGCCGAGTCGATGCTGATCGTGCGCTGGTGACGGCCAGCAGCGGAGCCAGCAGCCAAAGCAGCAGCCGTCCGCGAGGTGTCGGCATGGTTGCTGTTGGCGTTGGCGTTGGCGTTGCTGTTGTTGTTGCTGCTGCTGCCGCCGCGGCTGTTTTGCGCTGCGGCGAAAAGGTGTGCCGGCGGCTCAACGACGATGGGTACGACCTGGGCGCTGGCTGGCGCTGGCGCCGGCAGCGATGGTGGCGGCGGCGCAGCCATCTTCTGGGCCTCGGGGCCGCTCGTGCTCGTGGGCGACCGCGGCGAAAGTGCAGCAGAAGCAGCAGCGGCGGCCGCTCGCAGCGACACGGGATTGGCAGGCGCGCTAGACGGGCGGGAAGGCGCGGAAGCGTTGAATTGGGCGCGTGCTATGGCCGCAGAGGCGGCAGAGGCGTCGAGCGACGGCTGCGGCTGCGAAGCTTGCGGGTTGTGTTTCCAGCCAAGAGAGGCAGCAATGCTCGCGGCGGCATCGTCGTCTCGGAAGCCAGGCGACGGATACGATGGCAGGCTGCGCGGGTCAGCGTACACCAGGCGGCCAGAGGAATCTGGTGCGTCAGTTGAAGTCTGAGAAAGAGAATGACTGGTTCGCATCCGAGATGCGAAGAAGAAGGATGGGGGGGGTAGAAGTGCGAAAGTGCGAGCCTTCCCTTGCCCACAGTGCATCTACGCATCCATGGACCCAAGACAAGACCAACACGGGCGTGCATGCAACATGCAACGCTCGACGTGCAGGGAATATCGGGATACTGACCTGGCGGCTGCTGGTGCTGCTGCCGGTGCGGCGGATGCTGCTGTGGCGGCATCGATGAATACGAAGCCCCGCTGTCGCGAGGCGCAGATAGGCGGTTGTGTGGGTGTGGTGGAGGCGGCGGGATGCGTCTCTTGATTGGCAGAACCAGAGGCAGACTGACAGGAGCTTGCGTTTGTGACACCGATGAAGGTTGTGGCAGTCGGGCATCGGCAGGGCAGAGATGCGCCCAGAATGAAAAGAAGATGCAGTAAAAAGAAAGAAGCAGAAAGAAAGTCTCGCTGTGGCTTCCCGATGGCGATGCCTAGGTAGCTCAAGAGGGAAAGCGCGGCGACGTCATTGTTGCTGTGGCGGTTTCCCTTGCGGGTTCCCTGGCCAGGACTCGAAGAGGAAGCGGCACTGCGCCAGAGAGGCAATCGAATCGGCTAACAAAGGGAAGGCGCCACACCGAAGCTTGCCCACCAGCAGGCCCAGAGCGGCAACCGCTACGTCATCACTTTTGCTAGCGTGCCAACAACGCCTTTGTCAGCACGGTCTCTTTGCGCCGTAGAGGGGGGCACCCAATTTCCTCTCTCAGTTCTTTCTACAGAGTACTCGTACTTTGCACGTCCCGCACCTCTTGGCTTTCCACTTCCGCTTTCGTACACTACATGCCGCTAAACAGCCCCCCCAAACACTACCTATTTATATGTCCTTGCCAACTAGTCGCATGCGCATGGGCGATTACGGCGTAGTATCTGACACAGCGACCGCCGGAAGTGCAGCCCTGCCTGCGAATACGAGCACCCCCCCGCCCCTCCCTGCGCTCCAGCCCGTTCCACGGCAGCTGAACCAGAAAGTATAGATGATTCTGCGACGCAAAAGTAAGCCAGGGGATCGTCGTACCGGCCGGCGTCAGAATACGAGGGACACGCCAGCCTGCAGAACGCGTGTCCCAATGCAAAACGATGGTCTGACTGCATGTGAAAACGAGAAAAAGGCTGCTTGCGATCTGCCAAGTCCATCCACCAACCATCAGCCAGCCCCCNGGTGATAGTATGGGGGGGAGGGGGGACAAGAGGAGAATGCACGAACAGTACGGAGTACACGCAAAGATCCCCCCCCCCCCCCCCCTCTTCCTCCTCCAAACCAGAAAATTCGGGTCGCTTCCCAAGGCTTGATCTGGTGCTGTTCCCTTCTCTGACGTTGCCGCCCGACGTTGCCGTGCAGGTCAGCTCTGCTGTCGCAAACCCGTTCACGCTTGTGTCCGTTGTCATGGGCATTGGTTGTAACGTTCGTACTCATCGCATCTGCTGCCATTGGCCAATTCCTCTCCCACGGCTAATCCGCTGCCGCCATTCTCTCCCTCTCTTACTCAGCACCAGACGGCGGTGGAAGAACCGTTTTGCTTGTCCGCGTGAACCGGCCCTGCAGCCAACATCTGTACATCTTGAGCTTCTTGGCTCGATTGACAATCAATCGTCGATCTACGCCCATGTCCTCGAGCTCAAACAGGCCCTCGTTTGCTGCCATGGCGGCATCCACTTCTGCTGTGCTGCTGTTTGTCACCGCCTTGTCGCGTGTGGCCCCAGCTGTGGATCCGGTCGTGTCCGCGTGCTCAGCGCTCTCACCACTCTCACTCTCACTCTCTGGGCGCCCCGTCCAGATCCGGACGAGCTCGTCCTTGTCAAAAAAGTACACCCGCGTGCCATCGCCCCGGATGTAAAAGTTCTCATCCAGGTACCGTCCCTTGCGAAACCGCACCTGCGCCAAGTCGCCCCGCCCGTAGTCCCGGAAGCACACCGTGCCACCCGGCTTGACCACGCGCGCCACATTGGTCACAGCCTGCTGCCACTGCTTCGGCGACAGCGCGGAGAAGATGAACACGAGGATGGCGATATCCACCGACGCGGGCGCCAGTCCCGGGGGCAGCGCCTGGTCCCCAGTGCCAGCTGCGTCCCACACGTCTGCCTGCATGAATTGCGCATCGTAGGTCTCGTGCGCGCGCATCACCTGGACGGCCGTCTTGGAGAAATCACACGCATGGATACGCAGCTGCGGGTTGTGGTTACGCTTGAGGATGGGGAACGCCGTGTTGCCAGCACCCGCGCCCACCTCGAGAATCGTCATTGGCCCAGCATCTGGCGCGCAGGCCGCGTCTAGGATGGGGAACTCCTGCTGCAGCCATTTGCGGTCCTTGAAGAAATTGGCCGTGTTGTTCTTGTAAAACAGATTCCACCACCGCGCCGGGTCGCCATTGAAGCGAGCTGCATACAGTTAGCAATTGCATCCAGGCCAAAAGCCGAGCCAGGAAAAAGCAACAGAAACATGGGGAGAGATGCTAATCAGATGGGAGCGAAAGATGATGTTTGCAGTTGTCATCAGGAATCAGATGAACTATGCATTGTTTGGCAAAATCATCACAGCATCAAGGGAAAGCAAAAAGAAGAGGAGGCAGCAGTGGAAACTCACACTTGTCAAAGTCGGAGACGGGCGACTGCCGCTGCAGCTCATACTGCTGCTCTGCATACTCCTTGTACGCGTCGTCCGTCTTGACGTGGTCCCACGCATTGTACTCGAACACGTTGTCCTCTTCGGTTAGATACCGCTGGCCAAACATGAACGGGTCGGTGCGCTTCTGGTTTAGCTTCGGGTCGTGTGACCTATGGGGTGCAATCCCTTCCGCGTCCTTTGCCGTGTCTGATGCATCAGCAGTCTTGTCGCTGACCGCAAGAGATGCGACCTTGTCGGCCACGTCTTGCGCAGCAATGGACATTGTTGAGTCAGCCATTTCAGGCTGCTGTTCTCTCTTCTTTCAAGAGAAATGGGTATGAAAAACGATATAGAAGAAAATCCCTTTCACACAAGATGCTATCGAATAGCATCACAAAGAAGACAGTGCCGGCAGAGGAGCATGGTGGGCCAGCTAAATACCGCTGCTGTTTTTTTTTTTTTTTGGTTGGGAGGAAGAAAAAGGCCAATTTTTTTTCTGCCAGAAAAAATTTGCATATAATAATCGATGGAGTTGTTGTGTGTGGCTTGTGCGCTGTGGCTAATACCCCACTTCCCCGTCTACAGACGTTATTAGCTCTCGACAACCTTGATTCAACAAATGCACCCACAAAGCGCAAGACAGCAATGCAGCCGCGCATGCAACCATGACAGCTAACAGGCATGCCCCCTGAGTGACACATAGCGTGCTGTCTTTTTTTTTTTTTTTTTTTTTTTTTTTTTTTTTTTTGTATTTATAATCTCTCCTTCCACCATGGCGGCTGTGGCTGTGCGCCGGCTCGTTCCCAGTCGTTTCTCGGGATGTCGGCCTCGACATCTCGCTGCAACGACACATACGCTGCGCCCGTCGGCACCTCTTATAGCCAGGCCACAGAATACCCCCTCATCGTGCTCCATCTTCAACCTTGCCGCTGCCGCCCTCAACCACGCCACCGGAAACTCTCAGCCCCACCACAGCATCTCGACCATCCGCACGCTGCCCTACGCCGCCGGTGATTTGTTCCGCCTCATTGCCGACGTCGATGCCTACGAAGAGTTCCTGCCGCACTGCACCGAGAGCCGGGTGACGCATTGGCGGGGGACGACGTCAACGGGCGGTGGTCTCGCCTCTACCTGCCAGTGGCCTGCCCGTGCCGATCTCACCGTTGGTTGGGGCCCGCTGTCGCAGACGTACTCGTCGCGCGTCTACTGTGCCCCCGGCTGCGGGGTGGTGGAGGCAGTGTCGGGGCAGCACGGGGAGCCGACGCTGACGGCGGCAGAGCGGGCCGAGATCGGGCTGGACGCGGCAGCAGAACGGGCCGCCGCCGCCGCCCAAGCACGGGCCCCGGTCCCAGCCGACGATACATTTGAGAGCCTTGTTACGCGGTGGAAGGTGACGCCGATCGAGCGGTCACCGCCCACATCGCCACCATCATTGCCATCCGCTCTCACTCGCGTAGAGCTGCGCATCCGGTTCCAGTTCCGCAACCCGCTGTACCAGCTGGCGGCCGCACAGGTTGGCCAAGAGATGGCAACCAAGATGATTGAGGCCTTTGAGAGACGGGCCGCGGATCAGCTAGGTCCACGACGAGGTCGGCTGTAACGCATCTTTCTCTCTCTTCATACTCATTGTACAATAACATATCCCTATGCGACATATAGACATAGACAGATCTCACGTCATGACCAGACTCGACCTTTTGGTCATTTTATACTATTTTTTTTACCAATTTCTTTTATCTGCTCCTCGTTTTGTACTTTCAGCTTAACATAAACAAACATTGAAGAAAATGCACGGCGCTCGAGTATCAAAAGGCAAAAGATTAAGTAATTCGAAAGAGCATCCCTCCCAGGAGCAACTCCGTGAAGCAACGCCACATGCAATAGTGCCCGCCCCAAAGTGCTTGTCCATGCACATCACCAGGCAGAGAGCCATGTGCTTTCTGTTCTGGTTGCTGGGCGTCGTGTCCCGAAAACGTTGCCTCCCTCTTCTTGTCCCGCCAACCAAACACCCGATATTCTCTTCGTCATCCATGTCTCATGTCCGTCATACTCCAAACAGCAATGCATGCATAACGTAAAAGACACGCTCTAGCCCAGTAAAACCACAATGAGGGGAATCCAAAATAAAAGCCATTGAGAGGAATCCGAAAAGGAACCAGACAAAGGAAACCCGGAACAGCCCAGGCAAAGAAAATAAATCAAACAGGTATCGAAGTAAATGCACAACAAGGACCTATCCTATATGATTGTACGAAGACGACCGTGCTCTCCTAGATGGTTGTTGTCGGGGTATTACCTCCGCCTGAAGACGATATATATTAGCAATGCTTCGCAACGTCACCAGGGCCAAATGCAACCTACTTCTTGCTCGACTTTGCAGGCTTCCCTCCCATGAAGGCTAAGAAGCCGGCGCCTGATTTGGAGCTGCTGCCCTTCTTCCGCTCATGCCGTTGGATTGGCACCCCGTCATCACCATCGACGATATTGGCTGGTGCCGAGTTGCGGCCCATGTTAGCCATGTTAGCCATGTTAGCCATGTTAGCCATGTTAGCCATGTTGGCCATGCCAGGCATGTTGGGGCGCATCATGCCAGGACCTGGCGCCCATTGAGGTCGCGGCGCTCCAGCGCCAGCCGGGGCCATTCCTGGCCGCATGGGTATGGGCATGGGTCGTCCCGCCATGTTGTGCATGTGGTGCCGCCCGCCAATGGGAATGCCGGCCATCGGGGGGCCGCCCATGGAATTGCGGAGTGGCGGCGTCTTGTCCATTGGCCACATATGCATCGTGATCGACCAGTCGGGCTGGACCACCTTCTCCCACACGGAGGGGAGGATGATATCTCCATTGGGTCCGATCAGGTCATAGTGGCCTTCCTGCACGTGAGGCCCAATGGCTTCGACCTGGACAAATGCTTGCTTGATGAGCTCCTCCATGCCCTGCAACGCGACAGAAATCGTTAGCAAGCATGCACAACTTGCCGAGCAAAACTAAACAGGTTGGACACGTACTTGCCAGGTCTGGCATAGATGGTATGGGAAGCTGAACTTGCGGCCGACGGCGTCCTTGAACTTGATGGGCGCCTTCTCCTTCTTTTTGGCCGCCTCTTCAATCTTCGCCTTGGCCTCCTCCATAAGCTTTTCCTTGAGTGCCTTTTCAGCCTTCTTTGCCTCCTCTTCGGCCGCCTTGGCTTCCTCGGCCTTTTTCTTTTCCTCCTCGAGCTTTTTGCGTGCTTCGATCTCGGCCTTGAGCTTAGCCTCCTCCTCAAGCTTTTTGCGGTATGCGAGCTCCTCCTGGATTTTCTTTTCGGCAGCCTCCTTCGCCGCCATCTCGGCCTTGAAGTCGGCCGCGGCCTTTGCCTTGGCAGCGGCTTCTGCAGCTTCCATTTTGGCCTTCAGGGTGGCTTCGGCCGCAGCGGCCATTTCGGCGTCTCTTCTCTTGCGCTCGTCCTCCGCTCTGCGCTCAGCCTCGATTTTTGCGCGGGCCTCCTGCTCAATGCGCCTCAAAGCCTCCGCCTGCTGCTTTTTCTTCTCTTCCTCTGCCAGTCGCTCGGCCTCCATCCGCTCTCGCATGGCGCGTTCAGCGTCCTTTTTGGCCTTGGCAAGCTCCTTCTCCTGGTCCTCACGTTCCCTGCGGTCCCTCTCCAGCCGCCGCTGGTACTCCAACTCGGTGGCTTGTCTGATTTTCTCCTCCACCTCTTTTCTCTTCATTTCTTCCTCCTTGGCCTTTTTCTCTTTCTGCAGTAGCTCCAGCTGCTGCTTTATCATCTCCATCTCGGGATCTGGCTTCTTCTCCTCCGGTGGCGCTGGCGTATGGCGCGGCGCAGGAGCCTCCGTTGGGGGGGGCGGTGGAGCGTACATGCCGTAAGGTTGAACAAAGTTGGGTGGGCCAGCGTAATAATTGCTGTTTTGGTAAGGGACAACATCATATCCAGCTCGCGGATCGCCGTAGTAGTTGGAGCTGGCACCCGAATTCATTGGCGGCGCAAAGGGGTGCTGGTAATGAACCATCTGGCCTCGGCCACCATAGTGGCCATAGGCCGCATGGCTTTGCGGATATTGACCTGCTTGTGGTGGGGCATAGTAAGCAGCACCGCTTGGAGCGTAGCCGCGGCCCTGGTATGGGTTGTCGTATTCGTCGGAGGGGATGCTCATTGTCGCCTGGGGTGTGGACGGAACGTGGTACGCAGGACCCTGGCGATGCTGTGGTCTGGTGTGTCTGCGTGATCCGTTGCGCAGTGGAGGTTTGTGGTGCTGGTGGTAATCGCCACTGGCTGATGCAGAATCAGAAGGATCCAAGTCGCCGAGGTCGTCGGCCCAAGTTCCTTCCTGTGACGAGTCTTCGTCTTGGTAGGAAGCTGTATCGTCGTCTGCCAAAGAATGCGATCGCGAGGAGCTGGAGCGTTGATTGGTGGAGATACTCGTGCGTGTATATCTGTTTGGTTGTTTTTGCCAACAGTCAGGCAAACGTCTTTGTCATGTCATGCGCCAGGGGGGTCGGTCGCTTCTTATTTGATTCGTACTCGACGTCTCACTTACGACATTGGGACGTGTGGCGGTCAGAATCTTTCACCCACGGCTGTCTACGGCGAGTATGCCGGAGCAAAGGCGTTGAACAGAGAGAAAAAAAATTGGCGAAACCTCACGAAGTCGGTCTTGAGGGTTGTAACGTAAAAGGGGCGCAGAAATAAGATGAGTCCAGCAATGCGATCGGGCGCGTTGCGCGCTTTTGTTTTGGGAGGGGTGGTGGCGAACGCGATCCAGGTCTAAGAAATGAGACCTGATAAGGGAGCGAAGGCGTGCGTGTGTACCCGTAGCAACGGAGACGGACTGAGCGTAAGACTGGGATACGGAAAACGGGTTGTTTTTGGGGCTAGTTGTGAGGGCCGGCGCGTGGAGGTCGGTAGAATAGTGCTAGTCGTTGGAGCGGTAGGATGATCGTCTCTGCTCTAAAGCAAAAAAAGAGGCAAAATTAGTTTGCTTTGCAGGAGGTTTTGAAATCGCTAGATAATATATAAGTTTTCAGGAAACAAGATAATGAGACGCTGCAAATTTTGCTAAATCGAACGAGAAAAAGGCAAGTCTATATTTAAAGGGGGGACGGGCATTTAAGACATAGGGCTGCTGGCAAGGGTGTGTGTGCAAGGGAGAGGGAGAAATGTGCTGTCGATTCTGGTGAGATGTGGACGAGGGCGGCTGTCATTCTCGGCGTGCGGCGAGCTTTTTCTCGTTCATTGTCTTTTTTTTTCGCGCTTTATTTTTTTCTGAAAAAGGGGGGAGGTACTTGTACAAAGTATGGAAGGGAGGGGAGTAGGGGTGGAAGAGAGGGTGGAAGAGAAGGAATTGGGCGCGAAGAGGCGCAGGAGCGAAGGGAAAAAGCGGCGCTCGGGTGCCGTGTGGATATGCGGTGAGGGCAAAAGAAAGTACTGGCAGAAGCCAGACTGGGGGGAGGGGGGGGGGTAAACGGACATACCTATTGGGAGACAACGCTGACGGTGCCGTCTGCAAGGGCGATACTGCCGTGGTAATTTGGGAGGGGAGAAGATGACGGCGGGAAGACGGCCAGACGGCTGGGAGAAGGGAATTCACCCTCTCGGCCGTTTTCGTTGCGACGACAGAAGCAGTTGTGTCTTGCTGCTTGCGAGACTGGATGTGAGAGTGGGTGGAAGAGAGAAGACAGAAGCGGTGGGTAAAGGCAGGCTGGATCGTATGTATATATGGTGGTCTGGTAAGATAGAAGGCGCAGGGAAGTCACTAGTCTGGCTAGTTCTCTCTGCCTCCAGTCGGTTGTGTATGGTTACGGTGACTGTTTTCCCCCTCCTCTTGTGCGTTTCGGTTGGATTCGATGGGACGGAGACTCGTGACTAGCGGGTGCTTGAACGTAAGAGCTGGGATCTGGCAGTGCAATGCGCACTAATAACTGATCAGCTCCAGGGGAAAAAAAAAGAAAAAAAAAGAGAGAGAAAAGAGAAAAAAGAGGGGTTGCTTTGGGACGGCACAGAACCGGAGCGAGCCAAAGCAGAACGAAATGGGGCATAGCGCCATAGCGCAGGGAAGACAGGGCGCAGAGCCACCCGTACTATGTACACCGTAGGACAATCTCAGTCTGCCCTGTCGCATACGGAGTACAGTCGTGAGCCGGGTAGCCAGACAGGGTCCAGGCCGAGACCCGACCGGACGCGCAGGAACACCTTACCCAACTGTGGGCATGGCGAGGCCGCGTATGATGCACGCATCCCTATATTTTCTCTGGTGTCTGCGGCTACCCAGCAGATATTCCACTTGGAGGAAGGATGAGAGCTGAAGCCCCGCGGGTTATGTGAAAGCAGGAGTGGAACTAAGAACACAGGCTTGGATTCGCGCCGTATCTTACCTCTTCTTTCCCTTCCGTCACAAACGAGTGCAGAGAAGTCCCTGTCACAGCCTTGAAACACCCCTCGAGGTCTGTGTGGAGCCACTCAGCATGAAAAACGCCGTGATGGGGGTGAGATTGACGACCTGACCTGTTCCGTCGAGCGTCCCGGCGCGTTGGTGTCTGCGGTGGCTTTGCTCCCGTCTGCTGTGGTTGCTGTGGTGGCGGGATCTGAGGCACACGTGTGTTGGATACGTGTGCGGTACGATGGGCTTGGAGGCTGAGTTTAGGTTTGGAGATTCAAACGTGGCGGCAGATGGGCTTTGTATCGAGATTTGCGCCCAAAGTAGCACTTTGCGACTTCCTCTTTCGGAACGGATTGACTCGGGTGGAAGGAGCGAGAAACTGTAGACGGAAGGCAGGACGAAGGCAGGAGAAAAGGAAATGCCGAGCTAAAAAAGAGGCAGGGCGGCGATTGCAAGCGCCAACGCAAAGTAAACAAACCACAAGAACAAAAATCGAAATTCGGAGTACGAGCCGAGGCGATTGGCTTTGTCGCAGTCCGTTCACATTTTTCATCTGCGACAGATGGATGGTTGCCGGGGCCAACCGCTAGTGGGAGGACTATCCCTTCGGCGGGATGAGTGGTTAGCGAAACTCTAGGCATCCAACGCCCAATATATGCTAAAACTAATGCCCGAGACTAGCTCTACGCCAGTGTCCAAACTTTTCAACCAGGTGTCGGCAGCAATGCCGCGATCACAGGCAGTCCGGATAGGATACCATCCTGGATTGGCACCCGACCAAAAAAAGAAAGCACAGGCACCGACAACATACGCACTGAAACCCGCTTATGTCTATTATCTTACACTGCTGTGCGACAAGGTGAGATATCTTATGACTTTGCAGCTGAGCGGTGGCAAAGACGAGGACAACGACGACGACGACGAGCAACAGTGCAGCAGTGCAGCAGTGCAGCAGTGCAGCAGAGCAACGGAGCCATAGAGCATGAGGACATCGGGTTCTCTGATCAGGTTATAAGTCCGCCTTATGGGCTGGCCACGAGTGTGCCACCGCCCTGGCCGGCAAGGTGGATCATAAGACCAGCTGTTGCGGCAGACGTCCTGTGGCAAGAGAGCACGACCATACTCCAAGAGACGGTGGGCTGTGGCATACGACGAACGCATTCCCGAAACATGAACAGACTCTGCCAATTACGAGTAACACAGCATGACCGCGCTGGCACGCGCCCAATCATGGCCGGGCTTGTCGGCATAGTCGAGACCGCCTGCAAGATGGGTTGTCAATGTTACGATGGGTACCAATCAAAGAACGGCTTGCGGGCCATGCCGGTCCTGTTGACCCAGGGCTGTAGAGAGGGCTGCCTGGGAGCCGCGGACCTCTGACAAGTCAGGAAAAGCAGACAAGAGGTGCACAAGACGAGTGCCTCGAAAACACACTCTCGATCTCAATCCAGCCTCCACCAACTGGCTCCCACTGGAGCCACGTGCTGCAGGAGGAACCGCTTTTCCTGCCCAAACGGAGGCCCTGCTCTGCTCAATGCAGACAATGCACACGACCGGTAATGAGTCACCTCTGGCAGGGCAAGTGAACACAAAAAAGACAGATAGACAAGCAGACCGGTGGACGACCGCGGCGGTGGCGACATGGCTATGCATATGCAGACGTCCTTTTTGTACAGGAAACTTTACCGTCCTGACCGTATCGGGCAATAGGCAGAACCCAATCCCCAGCGAAACAACCCAACCAGCCCAACGCCAGCGCCAGAATGCAACACAAACTGCCCCCCCTAGTCCCACCCACAGGCTTTTCCTCCTCTGGCCTTTCTCCCTTTCTCTCACCATCCCGCCTCTGCGTATCACCTAGATCCCCCCAAACCCAAGGTCCTATGGTGCGAAGCCTTTCCCCCTCTCCCTTTCGTTCTTCCGCGAGATGAGCCGGCATGCGGCTCGAGTCACTGGAATTCACATCATGATCTGTGCATGCCTTTGCGGGAGACGGGAGGGCGGCTGCGGCTCGAAGTAAGGAGAGCAAAAATGGAAAAAAAATGGAAAACTGATAAACGACAGGAGGAGAGAGAGAGAGGGAAGAGGGGCTCCATGCAGGCGACGAAAACGGACAAAAAAAGCGGTCCCTGTTTTTCTCTTTCTCTCTCTCTTTCTTTCTCTCTCTCTCTCTCTCTCTCTCTCTCCTCCCTCCCCGTCTCTCCCCAGCCCTGGTCCGCTTATTGTGCTTGTGCATGTGAGTGAGCGCGTGAGCATGATGCGTCTTCGGCCATGTTCCAGAACCTTCAGAACCACTATAACCACACAACAAGGAACAACACAAACCAGTATCACCTCACAACTTGTGCGGCTTCCGCGGAGAGCAGCGCACGCGCAGCTGCCACTTCGGCCTCGTCGTAGCCGAGCCAATGCGGCTCCTTGGCGGAGCTGCGGCACACGATTTCTGACAGCTTCTCGGTGGCCAGCTGGCCGAGCTTCTCCACGGTGACCGTATCCGGCAGGGCAAACTCGCCCGTGCCCACCTTTTGCTTGGACGATGACCACTTGCTGCCGCTCTTGAGGACGTATGTGGTGACCTATCGGAGGGGAAGGGGGAATTGATTAGTTTGATTCTTCACACAGTAAACACGGCAAAAGACAAGGCGGCAGAGTGGCAGGCAGAGTCACACCGACAGGCAGACGGGCGAGTCGTAATCGATCCGTGGGCACAGACGCGACGACAGCTGGCAACCGGCCTTGCCTTTGCATATGGTATACACGAAACAGTCGGCCGCGTGTCATTGCATACACGAGGCGCGGACCTTGCCGCTCCTGTTCTGCTTCTGCGTCTGCTGTTGTGGTGAAGAGAAAGGCAGCCTTACCATCTTCAAGCCGTAGTATCCGCGCAGGTAGTCATCACAAAGCTCGATGCTCCGGCTGAACCGCTTAAGCGACTCGGCTAGGTACTTGTGCGTGCTTGGATCGCTGTTGTTGGCATTGCCGCCAGCCGTCGCGGCCATGTACTGCACCTCGCCTAAGCGAGCATGCATCTGCAAGAGGAGGCCATGTCAGCTGCGCGGCCAAGCATGCGCGAAAATGACCAAACGGAAAAAAAAATGACATACATTCCACGCGTTGGGCACCAGCACGAGCACCTCCTCAAGCGCGTAGATGGCTTGCGGGTACAGTCCCTGGGACAGGTAGACATCGGCCAGCTCGGCCCATGCCTCGGCGTCGGTGGGGGAGAAGTCGAGCAGGGCCAGCAGGGCAGAGACTGTTTCAGATATGCGGCCGAGTGAGCGCAGCAGAGCAGCGCGGCGCTTGTGTATGGCCTGTCGGTTAGCAAGGGGCTGTGATCATGATGGCTGTGTGCTGGCAGGCGAAAAGACGAAAGAAAAAGTAAAAAAAGAGGGACCCACCACATTTGTGCCGTCCTCGACCAAAAGGTCGTCGTAGCTCTTGAGCACCGCCTGCAGGTCCTTGTCGCTGGCGGCCTCGGCCTCGCGGACGAGGCCCTCAAAGGCGAGGATGCGGGGGGTGCCTTGGCCAAAGCGGCCTTGCAGGCGGCGCAGGCACTCGCGCGCGGACTCGATGTCGCCGGTTCGCAGACACGACTGCAGCAGGTTCTCGTATGTGACCCAGATCTCGGCGCCGTCGGCCGGCGCCAGCACCGACTGCAGCGTCGATGCGCCAATGGTGCTCGGCAGGCTGCGCAGGACGGCCGGCGCCTTTTGCGACAGCGCCAGCGCCTCGGCCGGCGACAGGTGGCCTGGCGGGGAGAGGAGCGAGGGGCTCATCGTGTCGGCCGATTGGATTGGGAGCAGGCGAGGGGTGGATTCGGTGGCCGTCTAAAAGAAACAATAAAAGTTGATTCGATGTGAAAGAGAGCTGCTGTTCGTCGTCAGGGGAGAAGGAGCGGACCGACACGGCAGTATTTTCTTCCGCGTCCGGGGTTGGGCGGAAATACAGTGGGCAAACAGCGATGCGCACGCTCGCACTGTCCTTACGTGGGGCACATGCAACGACGAGCGTTCTTTGCCTCCAAGACAGCCCCCAACACACGACACAGCTGCTGGAGCTCATTCCGACGCCCATTTCTCCGTTTCTGCCTCGGATTTTCGCGGGTCTGCTCATCTGCTTGCCGGGCCTCTTCTTGGGTCGTTCTGCCATTGCGTTCGCCCGCAAGATGCGCGCCGATTTACGACGACTCCGCGTTCCGTTTTCCCATCTCGCATTCCAGCCAACCTCACCAGCCGCCTGCGGCCGTCCCCATTGTCGCAACCGGATAGCATAACGCTGCGAGACACCAGAAAGCAGCTGCATACTGGGGGTGGAGGGAGAGCGGTCTCCGGCGAGGCAAGATGTAGGATCCTTCCTGGGAATGTTGTTGTGGCTGTGCTGACGAACTGGCGGCAGGTTTGAGAAATCGCTGCTGGACCTGATCCGGGGCCTGCGGCACCACAAGGGCCACGAGAAGGAGTACATACAAAACAGCCTGAAAGAATGCCGGGCGGAGGTGCGCAGCCAGGACATGGACACGAAGGCGACGGCGCTGCTGAAGCTGGTGTATCTGGAGATGGTGGGCCACGACATGTCGTGGGCGTCGTTCCACGTGCTGGAGGTGATGTCATCGCCGAAGCTGCACCAGAAGCGGATCGGCTACCTGGCGGCGGTGCAGAGCTTCCGGCCGGACACGGAGGTGCTGATGCTGGCGACGAACCTGCTGAAGAAGGACGTCAGCTCGGCGTCGCCGCTGACGATCCAACTGCCGATCGCGGCGCTGCCACACGTGATCACGCCGTCGCTGGCGCTGTCGGTGCTGTCGGACCTGCTGCCGCGGCTCACGCACAGTCATCGGGTGATCCGCAAGAAGACGATTGTGACGCTGTACCGGATGGCGCTGGTGTACCCGGAGGCGCTGCGGGCGGCGTGGCCCAAGATCAAGGAGCGGCTCATGGACCCGGAGGAGGACCCGAGCGTGACGGCGGCCATTGTCAACGTCGTGTGCGAGCTGGGGTGGCGGCGGCCGCACGATTTCCTGCCGCTCGCGCCGCGGCTGTTTGAGCTGCTGGTTGATGGCGGTAATAACTGGATGGCCATCAAGCTCATCAAGCTGGTATTTTTTTTTCTTTTTTTTCTCTCTCTCTCTTCTTTTCTTTCGCCTGCTGACCGGCAGTTTGCCACCCTGACACCGCTGGAGCCGCGTCTGGTCCGCAAACTGCTGCCGCCGCTGACCGACATCATCCGGACGACACCGGCCATGTCGCTGCTCTACGAGTGCATCAACGGCATCATCCAGGGCGGCATTCTGGGGAGCGACGACGACATATCGGGGCGCGAAGAGATTGCGTCGCTCTGCGTGACCAAGCTGCGCGGCATGATTCAGGTGGACGGCGATCCCAACCGTAAGCTGACCTTGGAACTGCGCTGAGCCTGTTCTGACGTTTTTTCTTTTTTTTTTTTTGACAGTGAAATACGTGGCGCTGCTGGCGTTCAACAAGATCGTGACGACGCATCCGTTCCTGGTGGCGGAGCAGGAGGACGTGATCCTGGAGTGCATCGACAGCGCGGACATCAGCATCCGGATCGCGGCGCTGGACCTGGTGCAGGGGATGGTCAGCAGCGACAATCTGATATCGATTGTGGGCCGGCTGATGCGGCAGCTAAAGCAGGCGTCGGCGGCAGCGGGGACGGAAGCAGCACAGCCGGCGGAAGTGCGGCAGCTGGAGTTCCGAGCGGACTCGGACGACGAGGCAGAGGGGAACGGCGCGGCGCGGCAGAAGAATGCAGAGCCGCCTCTGCCGGAGGACTACAAGATGGACGTGATGCAGCGGATTCTGGCGATGTGCGCGCAGAACAACTACAGCAACATTGCGGATTTCGACTGGTACATTGACGTTCTGACGCAGCTGCTGCGGACGGCACCGGCGCCGCGGACGGGGGTCGAGGGGGAGACGGAGGGCGAGGCGGTGCGGCTCGCGGGCGGCGACGTTTCGGGGCGGGTGGGCAGCGAGCTGCGCAACGTGGCGGTCAAGGTGCAGGCGATGCGGGGGGCAGCGGTGCGGGCGGCAGAGGCGGTGGTGAGGCAGCTGAGCGCGGAGTCGACGGCAGGGGGGGGCCAGGTGACGTCGACGGCGCTGAAGTCGGTGGCGTGGGTGGTGGGCGAGTATGCGGAGCTGGTGGGTTCGCCGGACGAGACGCTGTCGTGCCTGCTGCAGCTGCTGCCGCGGATCCGGGTGGCGGAGGTGCTGGCGACGAGCGTGCAGGCGGCGCTGAAGCTGTTTGCGTTTGTGGGGGGCAGCGAGCAGGTGGCGTGGACGGGGGAGCGCAAGGCGAGGGTGGCGCTGCTGATCGCGCGGATGCTGCACGTGCTGGGGCCGCTGTGCCAGCACCCGAGCCTGGAGGTGCAGGAGCGGGCGGTGGAGTTTGCGGAGCTGCTGCGGCTGGCGGACGAGGCGGTGTCGGCGCAGCCGCCGTCGATCGACAGCGTGCAGCAGGACGCGCCGCTGCTGCTGACGGAGGCGCTGCCGTCGCTGTTCCGCGGCTGGACGCTCAACTCGGTGGCGGCGGGCGCGCAGGCGAACGTGCCGCTGCCGGACGGACTGGACCTGGACGAGCCGATCCATCCCAACCTGGGGGCGCTGCTGGCGCAGGCGGACCAGCTGAGCCTGGCGGAAGGGGGCGAGGGCGACGAGGGCGAGGGCTTCGAGGCGTACTACTACCAGCGGCCACCGCCGTCGGGCATCGCGTCTTCGGAGCCGGCGATCCTGCGGCTGCAGGAGGGAGAGACGACCACTCTGTCGTCATCCTACCAGCAGCAACCGGAAGAGGACGATTACCTGGACGCAGACATCCTGGCACGGCGCAAGGCGGAGCGGGACGAGCGCAACCGGGACGACCCGTTCTACATCCAGAGCGGCGGCAGCAGCGGACGGACGTCGGGACGGACGGCGACGCCGATCCACGACATCTTGCAGACGGAGAATGGACAGGTGCTGGACATTGACGCGATCCCGGTGATGCAGCTGGATTTGGGGGGTGGCCGGAGCAACGGCGGCACGCCGCCGGCGCAGGCGGCGATCAACAAGCAGATCCAGCAGGCGGTGTCACGGGCGCGTACGCGGCCGAAGATTGTGGTGGCCGCGGACGAGACGCTGGCAGGCAGCAGCGGCTTGTCGACGCCGCGCAGCATGGAGTCGGAGGGCCACAGCAACGACGGTGGCAAGGCGAAGAAGAGCAAGAGCAGCAAGACAAAGGCGTCGTCGCTGCTGCAGGTGGACTCGAGCCACATTGGGGCGTTCAGCCTGGAGGAGGAGGAGGAGGGCGCGGGCGGACGAGGCGTGGCCAGCGGGTTCGACTACGAGCGGCAGCAGCGGGCGGACGCGGAGATGGCGCAGGCGCTCAAAGAGGTGGAGCGGCGGCGGCTGGAGATGCAGCGGGCCAACGAGCGGGTGCAGGTGGCGCAGGGAGTGCCGGTGGAGGGGACGGTGGTGAAGAAGAAGAAGAAGAAGAAGAAGGCAGAAGGGGGGGACGGGGGCAACGGGGAGGCAGTTGTGAAGAAGAAGAAGAAGAAGAAGAAGGAGACAGGAGAGTCGACAGGGGAGGCGGCTACGGTCAAGCCGAAGAAAAAGGCCAAAAAGGTGGTCGACCTGGGACAGAGCATAGCATGAGTTGGATACGGAGTACATCAAAGGCATTTGCTGACTAATACATATCATAACGCTATAACTTGTTCACAAACTGGCAACGTCGTCCAGCCGGCCCCAGGCGGGCTTGTTGAGCCGCGGCAGCTCGCTGACCGTGTTGTTGTCGCTGCTGCCGTCGGCCCGGGCCTGGTAGCCGCGGGCGCGTGGCCGGACGGCGTGTCCAGGGGGCAGGTCGGGAGCGTAGGCGGCGCGAAAGGCGCGGCGGCGGTCTTCAAAGGCGTCGGCGTCGTCGCCGGCGAGGGTCTGGCGCACGCCGGCCAGGAGGGCGGCGACGACGTGGTGGTTGTGGAGCTGCAGCAGGGTCCAGGCGAGCATCTCGCGGGCGTCGAGCAGGTGGTGGACGTAGGCGCAGTGGTGGACGCGGCAGGCGGCGCAGTCGCAGCCGGGGGCCAAGGGAGCGGCAGACGTCTTGTAGGCGGGATCGGCGAGGTCGATGGCGAGGGGCTGCTGCTCCTGGGATGCCTCTGGTGGATCCCACCGAAAAGTAAAGGCCAGCCCGCGCTCGGACGCGGCGCTGATGCCCGGCAGGACGACGAGGTCGACGCCCAGCGCCAGCTGCCGCAGCAGATGGTGCGGCGTCGGGGCCGGGTGCAGCGACAGGCGCGGCAGCGGGGCCAGCGAGGCGGCGTAGTCGGCGTCCAGGTCCGGCAGCAGGTCGACGTCGTAGACGGCCAGGCCGGCCACCTGTTCGGTCTCGGCCAGCTCGGCCAGGCGGTTCAGGTACGACCACTGCAGCGCGTACGGCACCGGCAGCGTCGGGGCAAAGATGTGCGTCATCGTGGACGTGTGCGCGCCCAAGCCCGCCAGCCAGTCCTCGGTGCGCTCGGCCATGCGCGCCGCCCGCTTGGCCGTCGGGTAGCGAGGATCGTCGCCGCTGCTCTCAAAGGTCAGGTCGGCCATCGGCACGGCAATGTCCGGCTGCAGGGCGGCCAGGGCCTCGCGGTACTGGCCGACGCTCAGCTTCTGGACGCCGGTCGAGGTGACAATGGAGATGTGCTCCGGCCCGTTGGCGAGGTGGGCGGCGGCGGCCGGGTGGCGGCGCGGCGCCAGCACCGACAGCGCCGACGGCGGCAGCGCCGAGAAGGCGTGCAGGCGATGACTGCCCGGCGTGGCGTAGATGGGCGGGCGGCGCTGCGGCTGCAGGGGAAAAGTCTCGACGACTGACATTAGCGGCGCCACCCCACGCGAGAGAGGGACTCACAGTCCTCCAAGGCCAGGTAGGCGGCCGGAAAGAGAGCACTGGCAGCGGCGGTGTCGGGAGTCACGTGAGGCACAGCGCCCCGCGAGGCCGCGGCGACAAAGTTGGGCGTGGGCACGGGCCGGCGGCCAGGCAGGGCCAGCAGGCCCAGCCGCGCGCCGGGGGGGCCTCGCAGGATGCGAAACAGCATGCCCTCGCCCTTGTCGCCGCCCTTGTCGCCGCCCTTGTCGCCGCCCTTGTCGGCCTCACCCTCGCCGGTGTTGTTGGGGGGGTCAGACATGGAGCGGTGAGCTAGATGCGTGCTCGATATGAGGCCACTTGCAGCCGCTCCCAACTCTAAAGCCGCCGCTCGTGCTCGTGCTCGTACTCGTACGCCCTCGCAGGTGCCGAGCGTCACCGCATGTCCCCAATGACTCGTGTTTTCAGCAGCTCCGTGAAGTGGAGCCACCTTTCGTGCTGGGCCAATCAGCCACGGCCGCTAGCCACGTTCCTAGCTTCATTCGTGGGGGACTTGTCATGGCTCCGGCGCTCCCGCTGCCCAGGATGGGGTTGTCTGTGAGATCAGCCTGTCCAGGGTCGCATCCACCACACACCCTCGCGGCCGTTTCGAAAGCCAGCGGAGGCGCATCGGAGGACACGGAGTTGTCGCGGGTGACGCCCATCTTTACTTTTTTTCCCTTCTCTTCCTGTTTTCCTCTTTCCTCTTCCTCTCTTCTCTTCCTCTCTTCCTCTCTTCTCTTCCTCTCTTCCTCTCTTCTCTTCCTTTTTCTTTCTCTCTTCCTCTTCCTCCCTCTTCGTCTCTTCCTCTTTTCCTTCCCTCTCTCCCTCCGCCCCGCTCTTGCATGGGATCTCTCTTGCATTAGCGCTCCACCCGAGCTTCTGTCGTTCCACCTTTCCCAACCACCTTCCCAACGATCATGGGCGACGGCAGCGACGTGCACGCATCGGTGGTCGACCTCGATGTCGAGCGCCAGCGCGGCCACCGCTCGGGTGCGTCGTCGTCGGACGCCACCATTGCCGAGGGCATGGCCGACATGGACAGCATGGACAGCATGCCGCCGCAGCCCGAACCCGACGAGCCCGACGACACGCTGACGGAGCTGGAAGAAGACGAGCCGCCGCCGACGCCGCGGTTCCTGCAGGATGCCGGTGCCTGGAAGCACTGGACGTGGGTGCCGTACCCGATGCGGCGGTTCGGCGTGGCCGTGGCCCGGTGGACGCGGGGCCCGGCCGACGCGCGGGCGTTTGTGATCAAGCCGCTGTTCCCGGCGATCCAGCACGCGCCGATGCGGCTGCTGGACCGGCTGCTGCCGCCGACGCAGCAGCCGCGGTCGCGGCGGTGGCGCTGGGGCCTGTACTGGGGCTGGCTGGGCCTCTGGCTGCTGACCTTTTCGCTCGTCTACCGCCGCGGCCTGGCCGCCAGCGAGATCGGCACCTGGGGCACCCCCGGCGACATTGGCTGCGGCAACACCTACTGGGTGGCCGGCAACCAGTGCGGCCTCGACGGCAGCGGCTGCCGCCCCTTTGATGCCAGCGGCTTCGCCTTCCGCTGCCCGGCCAACTGCCGCGGCTACGCCGTGCTCAACCCGCGCGCCGTCGGCGACCAGGAGATCGTCTACCGGCCGCTCGTCGTTGGCGGTCCCGGCTCTGGCCCCGACGGCCAGTCCACCGTCTACCGCGGCGACTCCTTCATCTGCGGCGCCGCCATCCACGCCGGCATCATCAACAACGCCAAGGGCGGCTGCGGCGTCGTCAGGCTGGTCGGCCGCCAGTCCGCCTACGCCGCCTCCAAGCACCACGGCGTCTCCAGCATCGCTTTCGACTCGTACTTTCCCCTCGCCTTTGCCTTTGAGGACAGCATCGACTGCGCCTCGTCCGACATGCGCTGGCCGCTGCTGGCCGTCTCGCTCTTCTTCTCCATTGTCTTTTCCCTCTTTGTCGCCTCGCCCGCCCCCTTCTTCTTCGGCGTCTTCACCGGCCTCTTCTGGCACGTCGGCATGGCCTCGGACCCGCCCACGCACGCGACCACGGCCGGCCTCTTCTCCAACATCCTCGGCAAGTTCTTGCCGGCCATGCTGACGGCCTGGGTCATCTACGACAAGATGGGCGTGCGCCGGACGCTGCGCGGGCTGACGGCGCAGGTGGAGAAGACGGTGCTCTGGCTGGGCGGCTGCTGGATCGCGTCGCTCAACAACTACACGTTTGACCACATCCCCATCGTGCGGCTGACGCCCCACGACCTGGAGCAGCAGCCCGGGGCCAAGACGGCGCTGGCCACCATCCTGCTGCTGCTGCTGACCGTGGCCCTGTCGCAGGTCTGGTTCTTCCGCCAGGAGGGCCGCCTGCGCCCCCACCTGCTGCTGTACGGCGCCCTCATCGGCGGCCTGCTGTTCTGCATGGCCCTGCCCAACCTGCTGCTGCGCATCCACCACTACATCATCGGCCTGCTGCTGCTGCCCGGCACCAGCATGCAGACCCGGCCCTCGCTGCTGTACCAGGGCCTGCTGGTCGGCTTCTTCATCAACGGCATCGCCCGCTGGGGCTGGGACTCGCTGCTGCAGACGGCTGCTGCTCTGCAGGGCGACGCCCAGCTCGGCAGCCCGCTGCCGCCCCTGCTCGAGCCGGCCATCCACCTGGCCAACGCCACGGCGGCTGCTGCGGCTGCGGCCGCCGGCTTCGGCCTCCTCGACGTCCTCAACGCCAGCTCCATCACCTTTGCCTGGCCGCGGCCGCCTGGCGCGCGCTACGACGGCATCAGCGTGCTGGTCAACGACGTGGAGCGGTACCGCGGCTACGTCGACGACGACGTGGACGGCGACGGCACCCGGGTGCGCCCCTTTGTCTGGCACCGCAGCGCCGACCTGGCCGTCAACGAGTACTTCCGCTTCGCCTACATGGAGGGCAGCCAGAGCGACGACTACACCAAAGCCGGCGTCTGGACCGCTGCCGGCGACTGGCTGGCCATGGCCCCGGGGCCCTCGCGCGTGCGCAGCCGCAGCCTCGACGGCGAGCAGCTGCGGCGGTGATGGCGTTTGGTGCTGTGTCTTTGTGTCTGTTTTTCTTTGTCTTTTGCATTTGTAGTTTATGTAGAGTTTATGCAGCTGAATGATTGCTTAATAGATGAAGATTCAATCGGGAAGGACCCACCCCACTAGCTCACTCTTCCACACACACTCTCCCTCTCTCCCTCTCTCCCTCTCCCACTCTCCCACACTCTCTCACACTCACTCCCTCTCTCCCACACACAATGACCCGCGTACCCACCGCTGCCGACTTTGCCGGCCTCGACCTCACCGTCGCCCTGCACTTCCCCGACCCGCCCGAGGCCACCACCGCGCTGCTGCTGCTCTTCCACGGCTTTGGCGATGCCGAGGCCCCCTTTGCCTCGTTTGCCCGCGCCATGAACCTGCCGGGCGTGCTGGCCATTGCCGTGCGCGGGCCGGGCGTCGTGCCGCCGCTGCTGGTCGGCGACGATGACATGTCGCTGGGCGCCGGACCCCAGCACTTCCACTGGGGCGACGACCTGGCCCTCGAGGGCTCGGACGTGGCCGTGGCCGACCCGGGCTTTGACCGGGCCGTGCGTCTGGTCGGCGGCCGTCTGGTGCGCGACGTGCTGGTCCGGCGCTGCGGCTGGCGCACCGACGACGTGCTGCTCTTTGGCTACGGCCAGGGCGGGACGTTTGCGCTGGCGCTGGCGGCCACCGCGACCGACGAAACAACCGGGGGGCAGACCTTCAAAGGCCTGGTGGCCGTCGGCCCGGCCGTGCCCTCGGCCGTCAGCATGGGCCGGACGCGCACGGCGCCCTCGGACCGGCTGGCCACGCCCGTGCTGGTGTGCGGCGCGGCCGGTGGCAACGCCGTGTCGGCCGAGACGGCGGCGCAGCTGCGGCAGCAATTTGCCACGGTGACGCTGGCGCGGTGGGCGCGGCCGGACCCCGACGACAACGGCATGCCGCGCAGCCGCGACGAGATGCAGCCGGTCATGGCGTTTGTGCTGCCCAGGCTGCGGGCGTGGTGAGGGTGGCGCGACGCCCGAGCGCGGCGAACGCGGCGAACGCGTTAGCGAGTGAATTGAAACACCAAACGATACACTATTTATCGCCTTTTGCACAACACAACAATCGCCACAAACAATCGAAATCATGCTTCTCAATTTGTGAGTCCCTCTCTGAGTCCCTCTCTGAGTCCCTCTCTGAGTCCC
Source organism: Harringtonia lauricola (assembly GCA_014183025.1). Classification (NCBI taxonomy): domain Eukaryota; kingdom Fungi; phylum Ascomycota; class Sordariomycetes; order Ophiostomatales; family Ophiostomataceae; genus Harringtonia; species Harringtonia lauricola. Next base: position 1,060,685 of record JACBXF010000142.1, on the reverse strand, counting down.
TCCCGAGTCTCTCTGCTTCCACTGACCGCCCCAGCCCCCTCTCCTACCCCCTCCATTTCCTCTGGGGCCAGTGGTACCGCATTCCGCTGCCCCCCCCCGACCGCTTTGCCGGCCAGACCATCCTGGTGACCGGCGCCAATGTCGGCCTCGGCCTCGAGGCTGCCCGCCACTTTGCCCGCCTGGGCGCCGCCCGCGTCATCCTGGCCTGCCGCTCCGTCGAAAAGGCCGAGCAGGCCGTGGCCGACGTGCGCGCGGCCCTGCCGACCGACGCCCCTTTGTCCTGTCAGATCGAAGGCTGGGACGTCGACCTGACGTCGTTTGCCAGCGTCGTGGCCTTTGCCGAGCGGGCGGTGGCGCAGCTGGACCGCCTCGACGCCGTGGTCGAGAACGCCGGCCTCGCCCGCAGCGACTTTGCCGAGGCCGAGGGCTTCGAGAGCACCATCACCGTCAACGTGCTGTCCCCGACGCTGCTCGCCCTGCTGCTGCTGCCGCTGCTGCGCCGCACCGCCGTCCAGCACAACGTCCAGCCCCGCCTCACCCTCGTGGCCTCGGATGCCCACTACTTTGTGCCCCTCCCCTTTTCCCCCGATCTGTGGGCCCCCGCTGACCCCCAGGCTCGCTTCGCCGAGGCCCAGGACGTCGACATCTTTGACGCCTACAAGGATCCGGCGCGCATGTCCCACGACCGCTACAACACGTCCAAGCTGCTGGACATTCTGCTGGCGCGCCAGCTGGGCGCCGTCTTTGCCGAGCGCCGCATCCCCGTCGTTGCCAACTCGCTCAACCCCGGCTTCTGCCGCACCGAGCTCTTCCGCGCCCTGCCCACCCCGGCCCGCCAGGTCGTCCACGCCCTGCTGCTGCTCATCGGCCGCGCCCCCGCGATGGGCGCCCGCACCCTCGTCGCCGCCGCCGCCGCCGGCCCCGAGTCCCAGGGCCAGTTTATGGATTCGGGCCTCGTCTGGCCTCCCAGCCGCTTTGTCACCTCCGACGCCGGCGCCCTCGCCCAGAAGCGCGTCTTTTCCGAGGTCCTCGCCATTCTCGAGGAGGTCAAGCCGGGCGTGTCCAAGAATCTCGAGTAGTTTTCTTTTTTTTTTTTTTTTTTTTTTTTTTTTCCTTATCTACCAGCGTTGAAGCTGTCGGGTATCTGTTGAATGCAAAAAAGACAACTATTCTTCCTTTTCCTCCAGCCACCGCTCTTGACCGTAGCCGCCGACGCCGCCGATGGCGTAGGTGAGGCCTTCGGGGCCGCGCTTGTTCTGGCTGCGGGGCCCGCGGTCGCGCAGGTCGTCGTGCAGCCACGCGAGCACGAGGTCGCCGAGGCGCGAGTTGCCCGACGCCCCGAGCTGCTCGTGGCCCCAGTTGCCGCGGCCGGCGCGGTGGTCGTCGGCCCTGTGGTCCGGACCTTTGTCGTCACCAAGTCCATCCAGCCGGTCGGCGGCCACGACGGCCGGACGCACGTGCTCCTGAAAGTAGGCCGGGTCGTCGAGGAAGCGGCTGGCCGGCCCCCACTCGCGGACGGTGCCGAGATGCATGTGGACGAGGTGGGTGGGCCAGCCGGCGAGGTGGTCGAGAATGTGGGTGGCATAAACAACCGTGGGCAGGACGCCGTCGTCGAGGGGGTGCTCGCACTCGCGGCGCAGCCAGCCGAGGAACTGGGCCCGCGTCCACACGTCGAGGTCGACGGTGATCTCGTCGAGCAGCAGCACGCGCCAGGGCCGCACGAGGCCCATGGCCAGCTGCACGCGGCGGCGCTCGCCGTCGCTGACGGCGTGCATGCGCCAGGCCAGGTCAATGTCGAGCACGCGCACGAGGGCGTCGCGCCGCGCCGGAAACGCGTCGCCGCCGACGCTCGACAGCAGCTCGCCGACGCCAATGTCGCGCCGCACCACCGGGTTCAGCACCCACTCCAGCCCCAGGTAGGTCACCCCCGCCAGCCCGCGCGAGAACGGGTCCACCCCGCTGATGCGGATGCTGCCCTGCGGCGCCAGCCGCTTGCCCGCCAGCAGCCGCAGCAGCGTCGTCTTGCCCGCGCCGTTGGCCCCCACCAGCAGCGTGCGGCTGCCCGCCGGCAGCTCCAGCGACACGTGCGACAGGCCCGTGCTGTAGTCCTGGAACGTGTACGTGAGGTCGCGCACGTCGACCATGGGGGGCGGCGCAGCAGCCGGCGCGGCAGCCGAAGCAGCAGCAGTTGTCTCAGCCATTGTGTCTGTGGACGGAGTCACACGAGTTGGGCCGCCCCGTCTGTCGGCTTTTATCATGTGCTCATAGCGGGGCACTATTGCATTATGCGAGCCAGGCCTTTCCCCTCAGGCTAGCTGGCGCTGGCTGCGCTGCTGGTCTGCCGCGCGTTCATCAGGTTCTTCATCGTGTTGTACATCAGCGCCGACACGCCGCCAAAGCCCTTGCGCTCCAGGTAGCTCAGCAGGCCCGTCCGGTAGTCCTGCCACGACACGCTGAGCCCCCCGCTGCTGGCCAGCTGCAGCAGCGCCGGCTGCGTCACCGGCCCGGCATGGCGTCGATACAGGGCGCCGCTCTCGGGCCCTCGCTCGGCCGCCTCGATGGCCGCGTCCTCGAGCTCCCGCAGGTAGGCAATGGCCTGCAGGCACAGCGTCGGCGAGTAGGGCAGGCTGAAAGCCGAGCTGAGGGCCAGGTCGCGGTCGAGGCCCTGCACGTACCGCACCAGCGTCGGCACCAATGCCGGCGGCACGCGGCAGCCCTGCGCGTTGGTGTCGGCCGTCGTGAACGCCCGCGACCGCCACAGGCAGTTGCACACGTCCATGAGGAACCCGTTGAACAGGTTGACCCGCCCCCGCTCCTGTGCCGGCAGCTGCCGGTTCGGCCGCCGCGCCATCGCCGCCTCGAGCGCCCGCTTGTACGCCGCCAGCACCGCGTACAGCCGCGATGCCACCGCCGCCGACCCGCTAAAGTGCAGCGCGTACACCACCGCCGGCGGCGGCACCGCCGCCTGCACGTGCTCCAGCAGCTCGCCGCCCTGCCGCAGCAGCCCGGCCACCGCCTCGTAAAAGTCCAGCACCGCCAGCGCCGCTGCCAGGCTGACGCCTCCGCCAACGCCTCCGCCCCCCGCCGACGGCCCGTTCTGCGCCACCGCCAGCACCAGCCCGTTGACGTGCTCCACAAACGCCGGCAGCCCCGCTGCCGACGCTGCCGCCTCCGACGCCGCCACCGACACCGTCCACGCGTGCACGACGAGCGTGTAGAACGACAGCAGGTCCAGCTGCGACGCCACGCCATTGTCCAGCAGCCGGGCCTCGAGCGGCCGGTACAGGCTGCGATAGACGTCCTCGAAATCCACCACCGGCTTGAGCGACAGGCTCTCCAGCAGAAGCGCCTTCTTGGCCTGGCCGTCCCACGTCTGCAGCAGCGCCGCAAAGAAGCGGTCCAGCACCGGCGGAAACGTCTGCGTGCTGGTGACGTAGTCGTGGACCACCTCCAGCAAGTCCAGCAGCGCCTGGGAGCTCTCGTCGTCCGCTGCGCTGTCGATGACCGCCCCCATCCAGTTGTCCACCCGCGCGTACGCCTCGTCGCTCGGCCGCAGCTGCAGCAGCTTCTGCAGCAGCGGGTCGGCCAGCACCGCCACCAGCTGGCTCGGCAGCTCCACCGTCTCCAGGTGCTGCACCAGGCCCGCCGCGCTGTCCATCTCCTCCAGCGTCACCGACGTCTCCTGCGCGTGCGCCGTGTGCACGCTGGGCAGCTTGCCACCCAAGCCCAGGTTCTGCCGCACGCGGAATCCGTTCTGCGCCTCTGTGTCTAGGCTGCCGCCGCCGCCGCTCCCGTTTTGCTGCCGCGCCCGCCGGATCGCCTCCAGCTGCACGCGCCACTGCGGGTCCGGGTGCTTGAACGGCGACGCCCGCCCCCGCGTGGCCTCGCCCACGATCACCTCGGGGTAGTAGTTCTTGAAGACGCGCAGCAGGCCCACGAGATGCGGGTCGTGGCCCGTCTGCCACGCCAGCTGCAGCATCGCCTGGATCCGGAACGGCCGCACGTGCCGCCGCCGCGTGATCAGCGCCAGCAGGTGGCACAGCGGCGCCCGCAGCCCCGCCGTGTCCAGCAGCCCAAACAGCACCCCGTACGCCCGCGACAGCAGCCCCGGGTGCGCCACCACCGGATACGCCAGGATCAGCCACCGCAAAAGCAGCGCCTGCACCCCCACCGACGGCTTCAGCGCCCCCTGCCCCAGGCTCCCCACCACCCGCAGCACCACCTCGTCCGCCACCGCCGCCCCCGCCGGGTACAGGTGCCGCGTCAGCGCCCCGAGGCTCGCCTGGTCCAGGTGGCCCGGCGTCGTGATCACCTCCACCAGCGCCCGCAGCGTCTCCGGCAGCAGCCCGTGCTCGTACGCGAGCGACGTCAGACGCTCCACCGTCAGCTTCACCGGAAACGGCCGCCGCTTGGCCGGCACCCGCGCCGCTGAATCCGTCAGACCTTGTTGTCTTGCAGAGGGGGAGAGAGAGAGAGAGAGAGAGAGAAGAAACCTTGAACGAGATCGCCCACCAGCGCAGCCGCTATTTCATCCGGCTCGGGGTCCATTCTGTCGTATTTTTCGTGTCCTCTTGTCGTTTCGTCGTCTTGACACGTCTACAGTCCGATTTGGGGCAAATTCATTCTGTCGCGACGTTGTGGGTGAGGCGCGTTGACGCGTCGGAATAATTCTGGCGGGGCTCTCTGGGTTTGTCGTTGCCTTAGCGCTTTTTGGGAGCCTCGCCATAGCACCAGCAACTTCCCAGGCCAGCACTCCTGCTGTGTCCTGTTACACCCTGCTGCTGCGCGACCGATCAGCCGCTGGGCAAATAGAACACGCCTGGATCCTCTGCGTGCACAACAGCGAAGCTGGTATGCGAGAGCCTCAGCTTGGCTGCCTGTTCATTGTTCCCGTTTTATCTTCTATCGGTGTTCTGTGTTCTATTCCTCGCCCTGTATTCCACTGCTTTCATCAAGCGGCAGTCTGTCCATCCATCGCTTGGAATTCGATGCGATTGACCTATCGCGAGCAAGCCTCTTCCTGGTCGCTGCATTCTACATTGAAAACACGTTCATCCTCATCTACACGCTCCGTGCAAGGACCCGACGTCTTTGTGCTACATCCACGAGGCAAGCGGGGAAAGCAAAAGACAAAGGCAGACGAAATGTAACTTGTCATGATGCCAGAGGAGAGAGATGCACCTCGGCTTGCATGCGTCCACCGGCAGACACGAATAGCCAAACGGGGACACATTTCACCGAATGCTGACAGTCTGCGCCTCGCCTCTGCGCCTCTGCACTCTGCCCCTGGCCTGAAAATGTCCTCGTGTCATGCGCATCACGTGGGTGCCACCACACGTGTGCACTCGTACATACGAGTACCCGCGCCTTGGAGGCATCGCTAGCTTTGAGCGGCTGCTCTGCTTCGTGCAGCTGCATTTCGCGCCTTGCCCGTCTCGTCCGCCGCCCTTGCCGCACGAGCGTCCTTCGCTCTCGTATCGCAGCCACACAGGATCCGACAAATGGCCACACAGGCTCGCAAAAAGAAAAATGAGGACAAGGATCAAATACTCGTATGCGTCCTGTCGCTCTTGCCGCCGTAGCCCTCTTGGTACCTACCCAAACCGGCATCCCTGCATGCCTTGTGTCACCCAACCCTACCCGTCCCCAGTTCTTTTTCTTTTCTTTTTCTGCCTTTTTTGCTCCGGTTCCTTTCCCCCCTCCTTCTCCCCTGCATCCTTTTTGTGTGCGCCTACGACGCTTTGTTCGCTTGTCTCAAGGCTCCATCGCTTACTGACCACCAAAATCATATCCACCCGTGTGATGGCCCGGATATCCCGCACGTGGGGGTGAGGGTGCATACTTCTTCGTATGTAGCAATCCGGTACGAATGTGTCGCTCGTCGTCGCATAATACAAACACTGCTCGTGATGGCAAGATCGACGGGAAAGAGGGGGGGGTGATGGTTGGCAGGGATGGCATTCATCCAGCCAATCGAAGCCTGCCATGACGGACGGTTCGCATGCCAGCGTGAATCCGCAGCCTGTCCGAGCAACGGTCTGCAGCCTCCAGATGCCGGTCCATCCTCTGTCACAACCGTGCGCAACCCACCACGTCTCGTAAGATACGAGTACGAGCACGAGCATCCAACAAGGAGGTGGTGGTGGTGAAGTGGTAGAATGGTGGACTGATGGAATGCCAGGCAGCATGCCGCTCAGCCAACGACCAAGAGGAGCCCGACAGCCGCGTCGGCGCAGCAGTCTGGTCTGCCTGCATGGGCCTGTACCGTGCGAGAGAGTCTTGTGATACAACGCCTTGTCTGCATCGACTAAGCCGCGCCACTTGGCGCACAGGTGACGCCCTGCGCCGCTTCGCATCTTGTCCCTCTTGCATTCGCTCACAGGCCTCTTCGCGACACGTTGCTGTCGCTTGGCTGTGTGCGAACCACACAAGACCTGCCGGCGGAACTCGTCCGGAACGTCCTGGGTCCGTGGCAAATCGCGCGTTCCGGCTGCTGCGTTGTCCCTCGACTGTCTCTCTGCCCTGGTTGGGTCCATCAAAGCGCTCGCCCTTGGTGACTTGCCAAAGTTACACGCCGAACGCGACCAACCGGTTGCAACCGCCTGCTTGGCTGTGTATGTTTTGCTGATGGTGGGGGAGGGGAACAATGAGGGGATGACATGGGGGGTTAAGCGGGATGCACCTGGCCTCATGGCAACATTGCCGATAAACCCTAGACTCGCGTTGCCCTGTTGGCGGTCTGTCGAAGCGAGCTTCATTGCGATGAACCACACCACATCAAAGAGCGAGCGGGCGAGGCAGATCAGCCAGACGTTGGACGTCTTGAGGCTTCCAGGCACAATCCGCTCTTTGTTTTGTGTAACAGGCCTTTCCGTTCCAGCTCGTGTCTGCCCACCCTGCCGTGTCCGATGACGCGACTGGATCGCCAGCTGTCTCCTTGTTGCTGTTGTTGCTGTTGTTGCAGCTGGCAAGGTCCGTGCCATGACCCGACCAAGGCAGGTCGAGGGTGGAGCCGAGATGCCGTACTCGTGCGGACATGGCATCACAACAAGGTGGCAGGTGGGTGGGCCCGCTTGCAGGAACAAGCGTTTCCGGATGGGATGAGAACGGCAGGAAGGACAAGGCAGGACAGGGCAGGACAGTAAAGGAGGGCATCATTGTGCGTGCCTGATTCGTGCATTCCAAAACGCGACCGCTGATGGCCGTTTGGACTAAGGGCCACTCGTGCCAAGCGTGCCTCTTTGCAATAGCGGATCTGCTAGCGTTGTCTTCCCACTTCCATCGATCACTAGCGGCCTAGGGCGTGTGTGTGTGTGCGACCTGGGGGCCACCCTCCTGCCATTTCCACGCCGCATTCCAAAGTAATACCCCTCCCCCTCTTGCGCTGCGCCCTCTGACGCAACCAATCGGCGGCCAGCGTCCCTGGCTGACTCGACTCGCTTGCGGCCAGAGGACACAGGAAAGATGGCATAGAGAAAAATAGAAAATCACCGAGCCACGGTCGTATACGACAGCCGGTCCGGCCAGCCCAGCCAGTCAAGGGCCAATCCATGGCACCCAAGCTGCACATTCCTCTGATCCCATGGGCCAATGGGGAGTGGTCGTCTGCAAAACGGCAAGCGGTGCTAGATAAAGTACCCAACCCGCCTCCACAATTCTGTGCGCTCCCAGCTATAGCAGCGCGTTTTATGTACCCATCTATCTTACCACACCCGTTCCACACTGCTGGAAAACGTTCTCAGGACGCTCTTTCCCTGTGTCGCTCCTGTGTCGCTCCCGTGTCGCTCCTGCTCCTGTGTCCGTCTTGCTTGCGTGTGCAACGGGTGACTGGCAGCCCGGAAGGTGCGTCTAATCCTGACAGCGCTCCAAAACGGCAATTGCCACTGACTACGGAGCTTTTCTGTCCTGCGGTGCCTTCCTATTCCTGTCCCGCCGCTCTGGGCTACTATTATCGGGCTGACAAGCACAAAAGCCACCCGAGGCCAATTCCTCAGTCTTCCTTGTTTCCCACGCTACTTTTTCCACCTCACGGGACACTTTTCTTTTTTTTTTTTTTTTCTTTTTTTCTTCGACCTCGCTGCCGTCGAACACGCTGCACGAACGGCATTGTATTGCTATTCCCAATTCCTTTTCTCCAACCAACTGCAACCTTGCGAGCACCGTCCCGCTTCTAGGGCCGGGAAGCCTGCGACCACTAGCCACCCCCAGTAGACTTTTTCTATCATCTGGTTTCTTGGGTTGGGACCTTTTGCTTTCCGTCTGCTTTTCTTTCTTTCTTTTCTTTAATTATTTTTGTGCTTCTTGAGCGGCACTCACTGGCTCCCCCCCTGTGTTTGTTTATTTTTCTCATATCGACACCACGGCACTTTTCCCTGTCGGTCTCGCCTGCGGCCTCGCCCGTGGCCTGTCATTTCGGACTGCCGCCAGGCTCGTCTCGACCACATCTGCAGCCAGACAGACCCCCTCTGTCATTGGTGGTCTATAACGCTTCCACCCCCATAGGAACGAGGTCGCGTTTTTTTTTTGCCAGCACCCCTTATCAACCGTACATAGTGTGGGAGCCTGAGGCCAACAATCAGCTGGTCGGCCTCCCGGTTCATACTTGGCGGCCAGGAAAACAATTCGGACGGCCAGCAGCAGTCTCTGCCCGCACCGCGGCCTTTGCCCTCATCGAGAGGGAGGCATCCTTGGAAGCAGACGTGCCGAGCACAAATAGGAGAGGCCGCGTCTTTTGATGGCTCGGCAGCTGCTGCCACTGTCCGTTGTGTTTTGAGCATTGCACAACGAGTTGTGGGGAGACATACGCAGAGAGAGAGAGAGAGAGAGAGAGACTGCTTGGACACTGGCCGAACCAACTTTCTTTCCCGTCTGGCCCGCATCCATCTGATCAGTCTGTCTATTGCCACGCCCTTTCAACAATTTGGTCCTGGTCTTTGCTGAACCGCCACCCGCCACTCGTCTTCTGTACAGTTCACAAGTTGTCGGTCGTGCCACGGCCCAATCAACCACCCGTGTTGTTTTCCCGCTGTTGCTCGTGTTTTTTGGTTGTTTGGAAACATCCTTCTCTTTTCTTCTTGGGGGTGTTGTTAACGTGCGATCGCGAGCCGCGCCGCGCCGCAGATTCTGGCCGCACCCCGGCTCTTGTTTCGCACAGCCTGGTTTGGATCCTTCCACCACGAACACTGTGACTTTCTCAGCCAACGCGCACTGGTCACATATTGTCATTCCATTCTCGGGCGGCCACACATACGAGAACACGCACGCGCCCTCTCTCCTGCAGAGAACAGCACGACCCGTCTCGACAAGCCAGGAATGCAACAGACTTTGGCTGTAAGTTGAGGCTGTGGTGTGTCTCTCGTTGTTGACCTTCCTCGCCCCTGGTTGTTTCTTCCCGTGCTGCAGGAAGACAACGTGCAAAAATAAAGAACAAAAAATAAAGAACACCCCCCCTCCCCCTCCCTAACAAAAAAAAAGCAATTAATGTCGGTTCCCATCCTCCCCCCCCTCCCCTTGTTTTGGTTTTTTGACCAGGGCGGCCAGGCTGCTCAGGCAGTAAGCCTCTGTGCTGGGCGAAACACTGACTTGTTTTGAGCTAGCCGCCGTCCCTGTTAGCTGTTTTACAGCAGCCTGCGCCGTCCCGTCTCGCCGCGACCCTGGCCGTGGTCATGCGCATGCACCAGCGTCGAGGGGTTTTTGGAAAATGACGCCGCCTGATAGTTTGGACCATACAAGACGATCGGGGCCCCGGCTGGTCCAGGACTTGCAGTCCTGCCTCCCGCTCACCAGAATCCTCCAAGAAGGAGATCTCCTATACATTCTCACACCGGGCGTCGAGCCAATCGAACCGAATACACACGCCAGCCCGCCCCAAGAGGATCCTTTCGAGCCCCTTGGACGAGAGCTTGCCAAGTATCACGCTTTCATTCGCCACATCCCTTACATGGTCTGCAATGGTATCACCGAGTACCACACCCGACATCTTGCTCTTGCCAAAGCCTTCATCTTCGTCATCACGGGCCCGCCTTGCAACGGTCAACCTTCTCAGGTCGCCCTTGCCCAAGTTGCCCGATCTCTCGCGCCAGACCGGCCGCAAATCGTTCTCACCTGCTGCAGCCTCCGTGATCTAGGCCCCGTGGACGCCTTGTTTCCTACGCTGGTTGAGATCTCCGACTATTCCGCCCCCCAGCTCCTGGAGACGGCAAATCTGCTCTTCACAGCAAGGCCGCCGATGCAGCCGGGACTCGTCCGCTACGACCCACAAATGAATCTCCCCGGGGAGCGGATGCGCTGGTACATCCAGGAATGGGATGTCCTGCGAGACATGCCCGCCATTTACGAAATGTGGCGCCATTGTCTGCCTGACCGCTTCCGTCTCGACCTCCAGACCTTGCAGCGGCTTCTCAATCGTCCGGGCTACTCTAAGCATTTCGTGGTCCGCGATCCCTTGACCCAGCAGCTGCTGGGCTTCTGCGCCACCTACACCACCTTTATCGACAACAGCGACTCGTCTTGGATCGGCTGTCTGGCCCTTCTCCTTGTCCAGCCCGCCTACCGCCGGCGCGGCATTGGCTCCAGTCTGCACAACCACGCAATCGGCCAGCTGTCTGGGCACCATGTGCTGCGGCTGCAGCTGGGCAGCGCGTTCCCTCGTCTGTTGTACGGCATTCCTTTCGAGGACGGGGCTTCGGAGGAGTGGTTTCGGCGGCGGGGGTGGTGCATCAACTCGTCCGACGCGCCCGGCTGCGGCCAGGAGGCATGCGACTGGATACTCGACTTTGACGACTGGCGCGCAGACGGGCTGTCACCTGGCGGCCTTACGTTCCGGAAATGCGAGTTCAGCGAGTACGAGCAGGTTCTGGAATTTGTTGCGCGGGAGTCGGTTCGCAAGGACAATGTTGGCTGGTACGACCAATACTATCAGCTGGCCGGGTCGATGGACGTTCGCGATATTCTGCTGGGCCTGGAAGGCAGCGTTATCGTGGCCACGGTTCTGACCTACATCCCAAAATACGGCAGTCGTGTTGCCGAAGATCTGCCCTGGGCAGGCACGATTTCAGATGACGTTGGTGGTGTTGCCTGCATCTGCATAACAGGCAAGTTTGTGGAAGAAAACGCCAGAAGAAGAGGAAAAGAAAGAGAAAAAAAAAAGAGCCCCAGCTAACCATGGCCCTCAGACGATCACCTGTCCGCGTCTCACACACGAGACTCGGTTATGATCCGGCTGCTAGACTACTGTGTCCGGAGTCTCCAGGAACAGGGCATGCGCAAGATGTTTCTCGACGCCATTCGTGGCGGCTACGAAGGGTTTCAATCTATCGGTAAGATACACCCACAAACAAATCTCTGTTTTTTCCACCCTGCTACCACGGCACATCAGCTGCTGTGGTAAGATTGGCTTGTGAGGATGGCACGCTAAGCAAAGGATTGTGGGGGTGAACCAGGGTTTCAAAAATGGGCACGATACAAGGACGTCTGGCGCGAATCGTGACTGGAGAGAGCGGCGGTAAGCCATTTTGCGCGAGGAGGGGTCCAATATATCCAACAATCCAGCAATCCAACCGTCCAACAATCCAACAAGCAGTCAATCTAATCGTCGTGGCCGTGGCGATGGCCCCACGCTGCAGCTCAGTGTTCGTTCCATAGCATGTCACCGTTGGCGCGAGCCACTTGCCTTTGCGCCGGGGGAAGGATCCAAGCCCCTCCCTCTCTCGACAATCCCTCAGGAGCAAACAGAAGCAAGGAAATGGGCAAGGGGCTGGCTCGACAAGATCCCGGAGTGCAACCGCTCTCTACAAAGTACAGGGACGGTGGATTTTCCGTTTCCGGCCAGGCGCCTGGCCAGCTCTCGGCCATTAGGCGCCATCTTTTTTTTGCCCCTGTCAGGGCTGCGGATCGCGAAGAAAAGAAAGCGTCGAGCTGTGGGATCGGTGAGGGAGTGGGGAACAAAGCCAAGCCAATCTGCCCAGCCAGCAGGGCAGAGAGGGCGGTCCTATTTCCAAGAAGAAGAAGAACGAGAAAAAAAATTACATGCAAAAAGATACAAAAAAGAACAGAGTCCGGTGGCGAGGGTGCACTGTCCTCGGCGAATAAACCGGTTCTTGATTGGGCGGCCATCATGCTCAGGTGGAACCCCTGTGGGAAAGAACAAGACGATGCAGGGTAGAAGAAGGGGAGGCGGCCGGCGCGTCGACGGGGGATCAGCCGTGGCATAGGATACTCTAATGGGGTCACTATATGACAGGAGGGCCCGATACATACACACTTGAGACGCTTGTTGAGGCGGCGGCTGGCAGGGCAGAAGTGAGCGGTCATGTTTGCATGAGCGGGTGCTTCGACACAAGGCGCAAGCATACGACGAGCTCACGAGCTTCCCGACACCAGAAGAACAAAAGCAGCCGGGAAATCGTGGCGACACGTGGGCTGGTGTCGGGATGCTTTCTCTAACCTGCACAGCTGTGGGGCCCATCACCAGGGCCACCTGCGGCGCATTTGCGGCGCATCCGTCATGCTTCAAGTCCGAAATGCTACGGCCATCTGGCTTACGAGGGGGGGGGGGTCCTCCCTCCCCCCCTCCCCCCCTCCCCTCCATGACGGCATCTTGACCATGGTGCTGTTCGTCACATGTACAAGGGTAAATACGCAGGTGCATGCAGCAGGTGCGGTCCATGCAGGTGACCACGAGCGTGTGCAGGCTGACAGGTGCAAAAGCGTGCGAGATTGGGCAATGCAAGGTTGATGGTCTCGCGGCCATGCAATGTGGAGCTGGGGCGTGGGTTGCTCGTATCCGAGCTACCCTGTAAGCCAGCCTTGGAGCTTGCTGGCTCAGGCCTGAGGCTTTTGTGGTTGCATTTTTATGATGTGGTTTGAAGCGCTCGGCTCTTGATTTTCTCGGCGTTGTCTGGTGGCGGGATGGGGGGGCAATGACAATGGGGACAATGGGCGTGGCGCTGAAGGAAGAGCGCAGGACGACGGTCGAGAGGGCCGTGATAGGTCAGGTCGCGTTCCTTCGCACACCCACTAATCCGTGTAGGAAGTACTTGTAATATATACGTATGGAGCAGCAGGTGCCCTCGGTCCTAGCCGAAATGATGGGAATGTCTGGGCCAGAGTGGTGTGTTTGCTGGTGGTGGCCTTGCGCGGCATTGTATTTTGTCCATGTGTAAGATACGAGAAACATGAGCATGACGAGCATGACGAGTCCAACGGTCTGTGACACTAGCGGCCGTCAACCACGGCTGGGCCACATGCCCTGGCGGTGTACTATGGTATTTGTCGCGTTTCGGGCAGCTCATACAAATGGACGCCGGGCCGGAGGTCTAGGTCCAGCCAGGTCTGGAACGGCCTGAGCCCTGTGGAAGTGGGCTTGTCAGCAACCCAAGTTGACAACCAACGCCGCTGCCAGCCGACGCGGTCCCAGCGGCCTGACCAGAGCCAAAAACAAAAAAAATAACACCAAAACAAAAGAAGAGAAAAAGGGCCTTGCCATGACAAGACAAGCCTGCAGGAATAAAGATACTTTGCAGCTAGATAAGTACAAGGACGCATGGTGGTGTTGCGCCCGGGCCCACCAGGCTGGTTGGCCCTACTTCGGAAGGGAGTGAACAACCCTGATCCTGGTCAAGCAGAGAAAAGAAGAGAAGAGGAAAGAGAAAACCGTGCAAAGTACGGTATATGAGTGGACCGGCTGGCATCCCCTTTTTTTGCGTTTTGTGTTGTGCTTCTCTTGGTGGACCTACGGAAGAAGAACCCTTGGAGCGGTGGCCCGGACCGCATCGTTCTTTTCTTTTTTTTTTTTTTTTCCAGTGCAAATGTGCTTGAGCCGCCAGTACAGGTACTCTGTACAATATTGCGAGATCCGAACCTGCCTCTCTCTCTCTCTCTCCCATCTCCCCCCATCACACACGCTCATGCACGCCTGCACACCTGCGCGCCTGCGTGCTTCCCGCTTCCGCTTTGCCTTTTTGCCTTTATTATTATTATTAATATTATTTTATCGGAACAGGCCACCGCACTGTTCTTCGTACGAGTCCGATATAATAATTCACATGCACCGGCACATGCGGCCGCCTGCAAACGATATATCTTACACGTAAATATCTTACACATCCGCATATAAACAGAAATAAAAAAATAGAATAAAATAAAAAGCCTGGGCGATGGCTGGATGAGGAAGGCACGAAACACAGCACCTGCGCAACAACACGTTCCTTCCCTTACTGTGTAAGCTACTACGAAGTAAATTGCCCCTTTTGTCGGAGTCTTTTGTCCTTTGCGCACACAAAAAAAAGAAATAAAGATAAAATAAAACATAAAAAAACAATGTCTGCCGACCTGTCACACCCCAGTTTTCCTCTCCGCCTGGAAACTTCTCGGCGGACTTTCCCCCTTTCACCGCCAGAGAACAAATATCCGCAGAGGAGGGAACCCACTGGCATGCTAAACCAGCAAAACTGCCGGGGAGACAGGGGCACGAGAGCCCACGATTCCATCTTTTCCAGCTCTGTGCCCGGCGGATATCTGCAAAGCACGGCCCGAAAAGAGAAAAAAAAATGTAAAGGAGATTGACTTTTTTACCTGATGTGCCGCTCTTTTGCACACCCTTTTCCTGCCACGCCATTCGCCCACAGGCAGTTCGGGGCACTTCCGTTGGAACACTTCCGTTGGCCAACCCCTGTCACTTGCATGTATCTATCTTACGAGTACAAATACGAATATATTCATATGCGATGCATTTTTTGATTAAGGATAAAAAAAGACAAAAAGCAGCAACTTTTATGGTATATACCGAACCCCTGCCCGTGACGACGAAAGGAAAAGATGATATAAAAATGAGAGGGAAAATTGAGGGGGAAAAGAGGAAAAAAAGAGAAAGAAAGAAGAAAAAAAAAGGAAGAAGAAAACTGCTTTTTTTGCCTTCACCTACTTCTTAGGCACCGTCCATTCGGAAAAATCGAGTGCGTGGACCCACGACTCCGTGCCTCCTTGCACCAGCGTCTCCGTGTTGTCCGACGTCCCTGTTGCCGCCGTCACTGTCGAGTGCACCGACGACCGGTGGCTGCCAGCGGCCGCAGCTGTGTTGGCAGTGCTGGACGGGTCGCTTGCTGCCGTGAAGAACGTCGCCATCGACGACCGCCGCAGGCTTGTGAAGCTGTCACGCATGCCGCTGACGCTGCCGCGGGAGAGATCGCCAGTGTTGTTGTTGTTACCAGCAATGGCACCAGGCATTCCACTACCCCCGACAGCAGCAGCAGCAGCTGCCGCTGCTGCCGCTGCCGCTGCCGCAGCACCTCCTCCTCCTCCCCCTCCTCCTCCGCCAACACCACCCGACGGTGCCGCCGGCGAAACAGACGGCAGCGTGCCTGGCCCATACCGCTCGCGCAGTCGGTTGATCTGCCGCAGCCGGTTGCGCCACGACGAAACATGCTCGCCGACCTTGCGCGTCGCCCACACCTGCGAGAAGACAGAGGCATTCAGTGCCAGCAGCCGGATAAAGTCGGGAAGCGCCCGCAGGCTGATGATCTTGGTCCGCGCTGCCGGTGAGATCTCGGGGAACCCGGGCTTGCTCATCACCTGCACCTTGTAGAATGGCATCGCTCGCTCCTTTGCCTTTTGCGGGGGCGCATCGTCCCGCTTGGCCGCTCGCTC
Organism: Harringtonia lauricola; assembly: GCA_014183025.1. Classification (NCBI taxonomy): domain Eukaryota; kingdom Fungi; phylum Ascomycota; class Sordariomycetes; order Ophiostomatales; family Ophiostomataceae; genus Harringtonia; species Harringtonia lauricola. The sequence continues at coordinate 1,045,040 of JACBXF010000142.1, read as the reverse complement.
CTCCTCCTCTTCCCTCTCTTCCTCCTCTTTCTGCTTCTGCAGCGACAGCTCGCGTCGCGCCACAAACGACGCCCGCGACTCTGGCGTGATGACAATGTTGACGTAGTTGAACTCGGATGGGAACGTGTCGAACCGGAACGGCAGGCCCGAGTCGTTGAAGATGATGTTGACAAAGTCGTTGCCAATGTGCCGCTTCTTCAGCGTCCCTGCCGGGTCGCGCTCCAGGTCCGTCGGCATCTGCGTCGTCACATGGAACACAATCTCGGTCACCCGATCGCGCCAGCAAAAGGTGTACGCCCCGTCCATGTCGTACTCTCGGTCCAACCCCTGCGTGTTGAAAGTGGCGCCCTTGAGCCGCACCAGCGTGCCCAGCCCATTCAGAAACTCCACGTAATCGCTGCTGCCCGAGATGTTCGACAGGATCTCCGCCTCTTCCGTCTGGCCCTCGCCAATGTAGACCACGCCCACCTTGTGCCCGTCCACCGTCGAGTTGCGGTCAAACATGCGAAGCGCTCGCGTTACCGCCTCCTCGTCTGGCAGCGCAATGGGCCGCAGCGGCGAGTCTGTCGGCTGCGGCACCGGCGCCAGCAGCTGTGCCAGCAGGTGGCTCGGGAATGAGCCCTGTGATGCCACCGAGTGGTTGTGATGAGCCTGCCCGGACAGGCTCTCCAGAGGATCCGCTGCGCCGCGCGTTTGGTGTGCCGGCGGCGGGCGCAGAATCTCGCGGATGGTGAAGAACGATGTCGCCGACGGCTGCCGCTTCACGATCGTCGCCCAGCCTGCGTTATCGGCCGCTTGGTGGATCGTGATGATGCTGTTCCCAACGATCCAGCTCCGCGCGCTGGATCCGTCACTGTCCAACCCTGCTGCGCTGGCCCCTACGTCCCCGGCAGACTCGTCCGCGTCCGAATACGCCACCCGCTGCATGAAGTCGAGCGTGATCTGGGCTTGCTCGTCCGTGATCTGCCGTCCGTCCGTGTCGGTAAACAGCCACGAGGTGATCAGGTTCACGTAGTTGGGCCGGTCCTGCACCCGCACGGCCAGGAACCAGAACGTGAGGACGTGGTATGCCAGCGCATAGACGTACTGGGGCAAGTCATCCGACGCGTTCGGCTGCTGTGCCGCCTGACCTAGCACCTCGCCGCTGTGCGAATCCGCGCCAGCAGCACCGCCGCCATACACTGGGGTATGCAGTTCGACACCGCCGGCGTGGCTGATGCGAGACGAGGAGCGCCGGTCCCGTACTGCTTGCAGGTAGCGGAAGCAGACACCAAAGGCAATGCGGAAATCGTCTTCCCGGAAGTTGGAGTAGAGCCACGGCATCCGGCTGAGGCAGGCTAGCAGCTCGAGGATGTGCATGGCCACGCCCGGCCGCGTGATGATTTGCGACATTTTCTGCAATATGGTGACCAGCGACTTGCTCGTTGCGTTCGGCAGCTCGTAGCAGCATATGGACAGCGCGTGAACGCATGTGATGGGGTTCTTGTCTGTCAAGCCCGAGATGAAGGTCCGCACCAGGTCGTCCCCTTCCTGCCGCTTGAAGTACTCGTGGTAGCTCAGGATCATCGTCAGGATATGCAGGACGCATGTCTGCACATCCGGCCGCCGAAGGCCTGTGGCTGCAGGCGGCTCCTGCGAGCTGTTCATTCTGATCTGGTCGCACAGCGACGTGCGGATGCGCAAGATGACCCCTACGGCGCCGCGGCACACAGCATGGTTGCTGAGCTGCGATGGCAGATGCACCAGCACAAAGCTGTATAGCTCCCAGTTGGTGCCTTTGGTGAGTAGATCATAGACCACCTCCATCCAAGCTGCCATATCCAGCGTGGCCAGAGCCGGTGGTGAGGTGCACCCGCCTTCTGCCGTTCCATCTGTGTTGGCATCTGATTCGTCGCCGTTGTCGCCGTTGTCGCCATTGTCGTCGTAATCGTCCTCGCCGTCGGTGTTGTTCTTGCTGCCATCGCTCGCCGTGACCGTGCCGGGTCCACTTGGGTCCCAGGTATGCGAGAACAGAACTGTGCTCGCTTCTGGCGCTGGCAGCTCAGGTAGCGCATCGGGATCTGGAAGGCTCCACAGCTGGCGGTACCGCTGCGTAGAAGCGGATTGCCGGGAGCTTCCTGATGCCCGGATGGGCAGACCAGGCCGCTCCAGAGCGCCGCTGCCTTGGCCAAACGAAATGCCGCGCTTCGTTCGCGTAGCCGGCTGATGCGGAGGAGGCGATGGCCCGCTGGTCTCGGCCCTCGACTGCCGCGCCAGGATCTGATGTGTGACCTCTTCGGCAATCCTGCGCTCTACAGACGCCTCGGTGCGCAGAAGAATGGAAGCCAGATTGTCAGACTCCGTGTTGGAGACGAGGAAGATGCCGTTTGCCCAGTCGGCACGGAGACGGAAGAGCAGCTTCAGCGCCATCAAGCGGGCATCCACAGGACAGCGTGTGTCTCGAGCCACGTTCAGAAGAGCGCCAAAGGCCTTGATTGCCTTGTCGGCGTTGAATGTCATGGTCTTGATAAATATGCGTACGTAACCCAGGGCGGCAATGTTAGACGTGCTCTGGTCAACGAAAGAATCTGGGTGCTCGGCAGCATTGGCTGGAGAGCCCAGTCCGCCGCCCGATGCGTCGATCGCGGGCGCCTGGCGGCGCTCGTCGTTCTGAACCACCGATTCTAGCGCATCCAGCATAAAACCGAAGAGGTTGTCGTCCACAGATGCAGCAATGTCGACGACAAAGGAGACAGCCTGATGAAGAATGACAGTGTCTCGCTCCTCGCCCAAGTGGGCTAGGATGCGACGCACAAGACAGGCGACAGCATCGGGAACATCCATGGCGCCATCCGCCAGCACAAGGACGGTGTGGACATCAATGGCCGTCCTCAGAGCGTGCAGACGGATAAAAGCGGACCGCGACCTGTTGGCGTAGAACGCATCGAGCACCAGCCTCAAGTTGGTGTCCCATTGCGGATCGGACGGGAAGCAGCAGCGGAATTCTTGGAAGTACTGGAGCACCATATCGGCGCCCGAGTCTGGCAGGATGGAGTTCACGTCTGCGAGGAAGGTGATGCAACTGTTCCGCTGCGAATACTCGGGCCGTTCGTTCAGCAGGCTCCGCAGCAGACTTTCGATGCGCGCGGTAAGAATGGCCGACTCGCGATCGACGGCGTGTTGCGACGATTCCTCTGCTCCAGCGGACGTCACATGGATCAGTTTGCGGGTGCTGGCCGTATCGAAAAACTGCGTCGGGTTGCTCCGCTTGGCACAGCTGGTGGCCACATCCAGCAGCGGAGCCCAGTCCTCGTCGGCGAGGAGCGGGCTGATGAGACCGTCGCCGTTGTCAAACAGCTGGTTGATGAGCTGTAGGATGGACGCCACCACGCGCGGCGATGGTGTCTGATTGGCCACATTTCCGAGACCGTCGACGAGCAGGGCAAACGGCACGGCGGGATACTCGGTCGATCCGGCTTTCCTCGCTAGCTTCTGAAGAACAGCCAAGGCGCCTCGCACCTCCCGCGTGGCATCCTTGACCTCCACGCCGTCGGGAGGGTAGTTGCGGAGAATATCGAGCAGAATGCGTAGGGTGCGCAAGCCGTTGTGGGACTTGAAGACGTTGGCGAGAACCTGCCAGGCTGGCTTTTGTAGCCTGGACACGAGGCAAAAGATGGAGCTGAGGACCTTGACGCAGCGCACGAGGCTGCTGCCTGGCATGGCGCCAACGGTGACACAGGCATTGATGACGGCGATGCAAGAGGCCAGGTCGTCTTCGGTGCTGGTGTTCATGGCAATGTCCAGGATGCCCTCGAGGAGACCCTCCATGGCCCCGTCGCTGGCCATTTTGGCGCTGTACTTGAGCACATCGATAGTGTAGAGGAAGAGCCGGGACAGGTTCTTCTCTTCCATGGTCGGGGTCGCCTTGCCTTTGCTGCTCTTCCCACCGCTGGAACGAGACGACGACGACGGCTTTTTGGCGGCCGCCTTGGAGGCCTTGTAGGCCATCTGGAACCACTCGGTGAGCACGGGGAACACGTCGTAGTCGAAGCCAGACAGGTCGCGGCCGTTGCTGGTGAGATCGATCAAGGCGGAGAGCTGCAGGTAGAAGACGTCGGGATCGGCCGACGTGGTGATGGTCTGAAAATACTCCTTGCGCTCTAGATTGGTGGCGGAGGTGCGCTTGGCACATTCAGCGAGCAGCTCCCAGCCGGCACGTCTGGCAGCACGGGCCTTGTCGGGCTCGATAAGGTCCTTGGAGGCATGCCACACATCGAATATGGAGTCGACAGACGACTCAGCTATCATGGTGCGGAGAGCCGTCGCCGCAACCACTCGCTCGTTCAGCGTTCCATTTTTCAGCTGCTCGAGGCAGTCGGCGTAGTTTGCCAGGAGGCTCTGCGAGCGGTTGCGTATGGAGTCGACATCGACAGACTCAGAGGACCGTTGGGTCGAAGCAATGGAGGACGAAGACAGGGTGGCGGCAGCCAGGGGAGCGGTAAGAGAAAGCGCAGCGAGACCTGGCAGTGGTAGGGGCTGGGAGGAGGCTGGTGGGGGAGACTTGGTCAGCCTAGCCCCGGTCAGGCCCTTGAAGACGCCCGCAAGCCCGCCCGAGCTCTTCGTCTCCGAAGAACGGCTTGCATCGGTAGGTAACGGCGGCATGGGGTCGTCGTCGCTCTCGGAGGCCTGCTGGCCCAGCGAGACTATTCGGCGGAGCATATTAGCATGGAAGTGCCGTCATCATAAGATGGTGGGATGAGGGGGGAGGAGACTGTTTGGGTTGAAGAGAAGGAGAGAGAGCCGAGGAGGAAAAGAAGAGAGGAGGGAACAAGGAGGAGAGGAAACGTGGAAGAATGAGTGTGTGAAAGAGACAGCAGAGCAAGAGCCTGTCATCAAGAAGCAGCATAAACCAAGCTAGAGCAGGTGTGATGGAGGGTCAAGTCGTCGCCTGGCTGGACAGATGGGCAGGTGACTGTGGTCAACGTAACTGCCACACCTCGTCAGGGCTCGCCTGAAACCTCTTTTCTCTTTCAGATCTGCGTACAGCCCTGCTCGTCCACGAAGCCTTGCAGCATGTCTTGCTTTTTTCTTGCGTGGGCGCGCTTGAGGCCTGAGGCTTTCCTGAATCATTCGTTTGTGGGCAGGACGACTTGAGGCATTCTTTTTCTGCCAGCTCGTCTCCACCGCGTGTGAACTGATTTGACGTCTTGCTCTTTCCCTCTTTGCTCTGCTGTCCATCCCTCTTTTTTCTTCTTTCTTTTCTTGCTTCTTCCCCACCTTTCTCCCGTGCATCGGCAGGTATCTAGCTCCCTGCTCGGAATGCCCAGCTGCTGGACCTAATTGGCGGCACAGGGCACATGGGCAGGCGGTAGACAGACACATGGGCAGAACGCATGCAGAGACGGGCCAGGTGAAAAAAAAAGCAACTTACATGCAGAATGCTGCTTGCATAAAATTGGTTGGAAGCACAAAAAAACGGACCGTCGAGGGGCCGCTGTGTTCAATGTACCCCCATCAAGGTGCACAAGTCAAGCGATGCAATGTGAGAGATAGGCCGACAGGGAGGGATCGCACTCATTGGGAGACGGCTCGGCGTGCGGTACGTCGCAGGGTAGCTGGAGGGTCGAGAGGAATGGCGTAGTAATGTCGTAGGACTCGCAGCACGGTGTATGTATCTGATCGTCTGTTCCCACCTGGGAGCATGAGCAAAGAGCGTGGGCTCCACCCGGCAGAGGAAGCAAGTAAGCAGTACCACAGCGCAAGATGCGTATGCTATGTAGGCACGACTCTGCCGAGTATTTTTCACCAAGTCTCAACTCCCCCCACGGCCAGGGCATGCACGGATGGGCGGCTCGCTCGTCTGGGCTGGGAGCCGTAAATTCCGCGAGCTGTTGGCGTGCTGGAGGTCCCGAGCACCTGCAACACTCTTATCGCCCAAGGGAGGGGCCAGCCGATGCCTCCACAGGGGCAGGGGAGGGCAGAAACCGAGATGCAGCAGGACTGGGCTGTTGTGCCGTCTATCATGGGCGATTGCCGCTACAAAGCGCGAGCGAGCACGCCAATCGTGGTCGACGTTGGACAGCAGAGTCGGTGCAGCGTCGGTGCAGCGTCGGTGGAGCGGCAGTGGTGCTCCCTGGAGGCGGGACGGCGGTGGTGATATCGGTTGTGCGGGTGGTGTTCCTGGAGGTTGGCAGCACAAAAGATAGGCTCTGATGGCGCAAGCACTTCATTACGAGATAGCAGCAACAGGCAGCTGCAAGCAAATCGGCCTTTCCGGCCCGCATGATAAAGCCCCATTTCCCCACTTTCAGTGCTTTCCGTGGGCGGTGGGCTCCTTCCCAGTTGATTCTGGTGCTAAAACCAAAAGGCCGCTAACCGCATTGTATAACTTCGACAGAACAAGCGCCGCATAATACAGCTGGTTGCGGGCAAGAGTCTCAGAGAGTCTCAAAACAATTTGCATGGTGCCAACATGGCAGCAGCATGTATACAGCCTACCCACAGCGTTCTGCATTAGACTGAACATGTCCGCCACGTATCTTGCTGTTGCGGAAGCACCACCGACTAGCGATGGGTTTCTTCAGCCAGACAAACAATTGAGCAAACGACAAGAGATCTCATTCCTTCAAAGCCTTTTTCCAGTAAGATATTGTAAGATAAGATGCCCTAATAGCTTACGTTGCAAGACAAAACACGTCAGTTGTGCCTCTTCGTTTGTTCAGGCCGATACAGCATGTTGTCACGTGACTGGCCCACTTCACCCCGCTGTCAACACCCTGACAACGCCGCAAGCTCTTGTTTTCCTGAGCTTTCTGCAGGGCAAAATAACGTCCAAAAAAAAGAGGGAGACAGCTCTGAGCAAAAGAGCGTCACCAGTCCATAATCCACACCCCGTCGTCACATCCTCGTCCGCCTACAATCTCGTTTTTTAAACAGGCAAGATGAGTGTTCAGATCGGGCAAATCGTGCAGCTGCTCGATTCCACCCTCGACCCGCAGCAACAACGAAAAGGTATGTATTGCGGTCCACAGCTTCTGTGCTTGATGGTGCTGACCCCTCTCGCGTCTCGACAGCCGAAGCGGCCTTGCGTGTAGAAGAAAAGAAGCCACAGTTCTGCTTCACTCTCCTCCAGATCGTCTCATCCCAACCACTCCCCCCCAACACCCGCCTCGCCGCCGCCCTCTGCTTCAAGAACTTCATCCGTCTCAACTATGTCGACGAGGAAGGGAACTACAAGTTGCCGCAAGATGAGGTCAGCACCATCAAGCACGAGCTGGTGGGACTCATGATCTCCTCCCCACCAAACATCCAGACTCAGCTCGGCGCAGCCATCAGCCTCATCGCCGACTCCGACTTCTGGAAGCGCTGGGACACTCTCGTGGATGACCTGGTCAGCCGGCTGTCACCCTCCGATCCCAAGATCACAAACGGCGTGCTCGAGGTCGCCCACTCCATATTTGTGCGCTGGCGGCCGCTGTTCCGCTCCAACGAGCTGTTTGAGGAGGTCAACCACGTGCTGGCACACTTTGGCGAGGCCTACATGCGCATGCTCACCGTGGCAGACCAGCAAATCGACGCCAACAAGGACAACAAAGAAGTGCTGAAGAGCTGGTTCGAGACCCTGAGCCTGCTCATCAAGATCTTCTACGACCTGTCCTGCCAGGACCTGCCGCCCATCATCGAGTCCAACCTGCAACCCATCACCGCCCTTCTGCAAAAATACCTCTCCTATTCCAACCCAGCCCTCGCCTCGGACGACGACGACGAGCCGTCGGCAGTCGAGAACGTCAAGGCCGACATCTGCGAGGCGCTGCAGCTGTACACCACCAAGTACGACGATGACTTTGGCGCCTACACGGAGCCCTTCACCAGCACCGTCTGGAACGTGCTGTCGGCGACAGGCCCCGACAAGCGCTACGACCTCCTCGTCAGCAGGGCGCTTCAGTTTCTGACCGCCGTGGCCGCCTCGCCACGGCATGCCGCCAACTTCAACTCGGAAGAGACGCTCGGCCGCATTGTTGAGGCCGTCATCCTGCCCAACGTAGCGCTCCGCGAGTCCGACATTGAAATGTTCGAGGACGAGCCCATCGAGTTCATCCGCCGCGACCTGGAGGGTTCTGACACCGACTCGCGCCGGCGGGCCGCCACCGACTTCTTGCGCCGGCTGCTTGAGAAGTTTGAGATGCTGGTCACGCAGGTGGTCTTCCGCTACATCGACGCGTACCTGGCGCAAGGCAAGACGGACTGGAAGGCCAAGGACACGGCCATCTACCTGTTCCTGGCCATCGCCGCCAAGGGTGCCGTCACGGCTGCCCAGGGTGTCAAGACAGTCAACCAGTTCGTCGACGTCGTCGACTTCTTCCAGAAGAACGTGGCTGCCGATCTGCTCAACGCGTCCGACACGGAGCCGATCGCCAAGGTCGACGCCATCAAGTATCTGCACAACTTCCGCAGCCAGCTGACAAAGGACCAGTGGCAGGCTGCCTTCCAGCCGCTGATCCAGAACCTGGCTTCCACAAACTACGTCGTCTACACCTATGCGGCCATTGCCGTCGAGCGGGTGCTGTTCCTCACCAATGACACGGGCGTGCACCTTTTCTCGCGCCCCGACATTGAGCCGTTTGCCAAGGACCTGCTCAATCATCTGTTCAGTCTCATTGAGAAAGACCAGGCGCCGGCGAAGCTGCAGGAGAACGAGTTCCTCATGCGGTGTATCATGCGCGTCTTGATTGTCATCAAGGAAGGCGTCCTTCCGATCGTGGCAGGCGTTCTGGACCACCTGATCAACATCACCAACATCATCAAGGCAAACCCCAGCAACCCGCGCTTTTACTACTACCACTTTGAAGCCATTGGCGCCCTGGTTCGCAACGGCGCATCAGCAATAGGCGACAAGCTGGAGGAGCGGTTGTGGGACCCTTTTTCGTACATTCTTAAGGAAGATGTATCTGGTGAGTTTTTTTTTTTTTTTTTTCTTCTCGGCTCTCCCGTGCCGACAATGGCTGACCTTTAGAATTCGTCCCCTACGTTTTCCAAATCTTCTCGGCCCTTCTGGAAGCGAACCCAACGCGGCCTCTGCCCGATCACTACAAAACTCTGCTTCCCGTTCTTCTGACACATACGATCTGGGAGACCAGAGGAAACGTGCCCGCATGTGCTCGTTTCCTCTCTGCCATCCTGCCCCACGTAAAGGATGCCATCGTTGCCGAGAACCAGGTGGAGCCGGTACTGGGTATCTTCCAGCGGTTGATTTCCAGCAAGAAAACGGAGCAGAATGCACTCGACATTCTCGAGGCCATTGTTACCTCTCTACCAGCGTGAGAAACCATGCCCATTTCACGCACTCACCTTGAGGCCTCCGCTAACAACGACACAGAACATCATTGGACCCGTTCTTCGGCACCATTTTGAACATCCTGTTTACAAAGCTGCAAAACAACCCGTCGGACTCGTTCAAGATCCGGTTCGTCCGGTTCTACCACCTGGTGTCCGCCAAAGGCGTCGAGACAGGCTTTGGGGCGGACTATTTCATCCGGCACGCGGAGACCATCCAAACGGGCGTGTTTACGCCAATCTACCTCAACATTATCCTGCAAACAACCGGGCAGTTTGCGCGACCGGTTGACCGAAAGCTGGGCGTGATCTCGTACACGAAGACGCTGTGCGACAGCAAGGCCTTTGCCGAACGGTACCAGAAGGGGTGGGGCTTTACGTGCAACTACCTGCTAGACCTGCTGAAGAACCCACCGCAGGTGACAAGCGGCGTCGGCGACGAGGTGGTCAATGAGGCGGACGTGGATGACATCGGTTTCGGTGTAGGCTACACACCCCTCAACACGTGCAAGCGTGGCCCGCGCGACGACTTCCCCGAGGTTGAGAACGTGCAGCAGTGGGTGAGCACGTTTTTCAAAGAGGCCGACAAGCGACACGGTGGTGCCATTGCCAGGTTTGTGGAGGCCCGGCTGCAGCCCGAGTCCAAGACCGCGCTGGCACCTTATTTGGCGTAAACGCCTGCGGCGGCTGTTGGCGGCAACAGTTTGTTTTCTGACAACTGACCTGCATATCCATACGCTAGGCAGAATGATACATAGCAGCCGGCTGACATGTGCGACAGCCTGCCGGTGGCGAAGGGAGAGAGGAGATATCAAAAGCAATACATTTTCAGATATTGAATGATGTTCAACGAGTGATTGCATTCGCGATAATCAACACAGGTTCGAGATTCCACAGAGAGGATCGAAATCAACATATATCGCAATACTTTTCTTATGGCAGCATTTCAAAGTCTGCCAGGATCCCCGTCTCTTATGTCGGCATTGTAAAAGGCGCTATTGCTAGCTTCCTCTCTAACAGGTCGGTAGATGAGCAGCATAACCGCAGACAAATTGCTTATTCGGCCGACCAGCTTTTTCCGCGAAAGAAATGCCCAGGTATTATGGAATTGGCTGACTGCATTATAATTTACGATGGCGACTAGCATCTATGGTATTCGTTATGCTATCATCCAAGGGTTCCAGGATCACAGACACCAGGAGTGCGATTTTGACCATGGATTTCTAAAAAAGGAAAAGCGAAGAGAGGCATGTCCCACTTGCCAGTCCCGAGATGCAAAGATGCATGAGATCCAGCCACAAAATATATTTATTGGAAGAGCTACCCGGATGGCACGAGATGTTCTGTCTGCGGTGATGGTCGGCTGGCTTTGATTAGTCATGACATCACATGGTTACTTTTCTATGCGACGGCTTCTCATCGGCCGATGTCTGAGGACATCGTGTCGGACCTGCAGACGGTTCATGCAGGGGAAAGACGCAGCTAGCAAAAGAAGCGGAACAGAACGAGTGCGTTCCTTCTTGGCAGTCTGTCACCTAAGCCTCGGCGGCTCTTTTCTTTTCTTTTTTTTTTTTTTTTTTTCTTACCTTTTTTAATTCTCGTTTGGCGCTGTGCACTTTTTACACAAAGCGCCCCGACCCCCGGCCCGGCCGGGTGCATCCACGTACGAGCGTAGTGTCTGATAATACGTAGCAATACGTCCTCAAAGGGAGGAGGAGAGGGCACTCTTGATCTAGCGGCAGCTTGGATCGGACCAAACTTGAACCCTCGTACGAGGACTGCGATAGTGGCACCAAGACATTCAATCGGCACCGCTCGTCAGAGTTCTGGGCCGCTCTTGGGGGGGGGGGGGGGGTTGCGTTGTGGCTTGCAGGACTAGCTCAACACCTGGTGTCATATTTTTTTTTTTTACCCCAGACCGATGGAGCAGGTTCCTCCTCCTGGTGGCCGATGGCCGACGGCCGACGACAGGTTCGGGCTGCGAGACACTTACTTTGTATCTTACGAGCGCGCCGCTGCCAAGGCCCCCGCCAAAGAGAAAGCCGAAGCACTAAGGGGGGAACCTGTCACGAGCCTGTCAGTTGGTGTCTGGTGCGAGGTGAGCTCTATGAACTCTGCTTCACGTCACAGCATATTAGCAGCATAGGATATAGATCGACAGGCCGTGCATGGGCTGCGCATATCTGTTGGGGGAATGATCGAGGGCCATCCATCTACATAGTTGCGCATACGTACGCATACTACATAGCACTCGTACTCGGATCCATTGGCAAAATATCGCCAGCGGGACCCGGCAGCCGGCTGAGATGCTCGAGAGTCCCCCGATCGTCATTGGTAATACGCTGGACAGCACCATTGTTTTGTATTGGGGCTAGCGCCCAAAGCGTGCTATGTAATACTATTAGCCCCCCCCGAGTGGGCGGTGGAGACGGACCAAACTCGCCAGGGCGAGCCGTTTTCTGTCTAGTCTTTTCTGCCAGTTCCTGCACGAATTGCGCCAAAGTACGCCAAGGCATGCCTGTGCGCAGGCCAAACCCCAATCGTTCAGACACCATGCGAAAATAGTCGAGCATGACCTTTCAGCTCGCTTGCCTATTGTCTTGGGAGGAGGTCCTATCTGCCCCGTGCTCAGCGCGGAAAGACAGCGCACTTTCTTGGTCCTGCTTCTTTCGGCATGGACTCACACGCCCTTTTTGTGTGTGTGTGTGTGTGTGTGTGTGTGTGTGTGTTTGTTTGCTTGTTTTTGGTTGCCCCTTTCCGCTCCGCCCGGAGCCAGGACCAGCTTGCGAGCCTCACGCCGGCTGACGATCCTGCTTGGCCCACGGGCACTGGTTTACGAAGGCCTGTTTTCGGCGTGGTGTCTGCCACCAAGGGATGGGAGCCTCGCTCGGGTGGATTCATGGCCGTAATCTGGCTAGATGGGCAGATGGCGCTGTTGCATCGATGTGAGGCAGAGACGAAGACCATTTTATGCTTTGTCGCCAAGGTGCTGCTGCATACACTATAATACTGTGCACACACAGACACAAGCCGACGTCGGTTCCCATGCCCATCCAGCATGGACCAGACGGACGATCCGCTTGGTTGTTGACCAGCCCGGCTGTTCCGCCGCGCGTTCCATGCAGCATGCCCACGACGATCCCCATGGCATTTCGCTTCGCATGCGATTTTCCCTTATTTCGTTCTGTCTGGGGAAAAAAACCAGCTGCGCAGAGGCCAACAGGCGGTCTGAATCCCCCAACAGCTTCCTTTTCCCCTCTTTCTCTCTTTCTCTCTTTCTCTTTTTCCCCTTTTCCCAAAGAGCAACCGGATCATATGTGGGTTGTTCGATCACTTGGGCGATTGCCATCGTGATCTAGACCGCATTTTCAGAGACATGCGCGAACAGACTCACCTCGGGCCAACCGTTCTACGTACATATCTTGCTTTCGTATCTTGCCCCCAAAACAGAGGTTTCTGCCGGCGCTGGTTCCCTGCGAATTGGGGGCATCTCACTCGTACAGTGGGTGCAGCTTAATGCAATGAAGCACTCGCCGCGAGGTGTGGACATGCATGCATGTCTCATGCACGCATCATATGCAGGAACGGGTAGCGAAGTTGGACGGCCAGGGATGAGGCATGGCACCAAATCAAAGCGAGACAAAAAGGGGGGAAAAGGCCTATGCTGAGACCCGCTCTCGTGGAATATCACGACCCGCCCTGCTATGTAGAGGAAACTGACATAGTACGGATACAATGCGACGAACGGCGGCATGGGAAAAAAAAGTACTCAAGCAGCAATAGTACGGATACTTGATACATTCCACGTCTCCCCTTGCTCACCGTTTTGGTGTCATCGTGCGCGGTGTGCGCGAGCTGCGCACTACGAGTACGTATACTTTGTACAAAGTATGACCATGTGCAAGTTTTGTCCGTGTCCTGAACACGGACAGCGCACGCACGCACGCACACAAGCACGGCTTGGCTGTTCTCGTCATCATCCCATGTTTGCCGTTGCAGCAGCATCCCGCTCATGTGCTTTCTCTCTGGCAGAAGGAGCAGGAACCGTTCCTGTCTGCGCCTTTCATGCTCCTTCCGCAACAACCGCTTCTTCCCGCCTGGGCGACGGAGTGCACCCGCAAAGGGACTTCCTTTTCTTCTTCTTTCTTCCTTCCCTGTCTCTTCCACCACATGGCAGCCCACGGGTGGAGCCAGGGCCCGGTCAACCATGGGAAGCCACCGCGCGAGAGAGGGCAAAGGTGGCGCTAGGCCGGTGTGGTGTGCACAAAGTGGCCAAACGCAGCCAGAAACGGCCAATGCCCGAAAGTGTTGCAGGGCCGGGGCAGAGGTGGCCGGCGTTCATCACAGTGGCAACAACCGTTGCAGAGTTGCATTTTCTGCCTCTTTTTCTTTTTCTTTTTCTTTTTTTTTCTTCTTTTTTCTTTTTTATCTTTGTTCGACACGAGTGACCTGTCATCTCCCATCGGCGGTGAGATGAAAGAAGAAGAAAGCAGCATGATGCTCACGCCCAGAGCACGCCAGTCACCTGAAACCAACTGGTGCTGCAACAAGCCTGCTGCCATCCTCTTGTGTCCGTTGGTTGTCGTGGAGAGGTACTATGTCGGTCTTGTCGGAGCAGGCACAGGCCTCCCCCCTGTGCCCTGCTACATACATAGTAGTATAGGCGCTTACACCGAAACATGCACACATCCGTGCCCCCCAGCCTCGATATGCTCGTCTGATATTTCCCATCCTACCGAGGCCACATCTGGCATCCCCCACACCCACGAGTGCCGTCAGACATGCGACGGCATATCGCTGTCGCTGCAACAGTGACAAAATGCAACCGCAGTGGCTGCCATTGCTAATGCTGCGGGAGCCACTCGACGTTGCAGCGATGCAAATTCAATATTCAACTACTATTATTGCCCTTTCACCTTTGTCTCGCCCTGACTCAGGGCCCCCCCCCCCCCCCCCCCCCCCCCCCCCCCCCCC